>CAKKOB020000243.1:0-68058 GCA_918844115.2 Phlebotomus perniciosus | reverse complement strand
TCCCAATGGCGTGTCAATTCTACGGGCTGAGGTTCGCTTTCGACAAACCCCACAATATCCATTCACACTCATACCACCAGGCTCCTGCAGCAACCTACGGCAATTATCCCGAATACCCAACGTACAAAACCTACTAGGACACCAGAATCAGGGGGCAACTCATCTATTGTCCTCGGACATTCTGTGCCAATCCAGTTAATGTGAATAATTTGTGAATAGATGTTCAAGGAGAGGAAAAGACGAAATATATTTTAGTAGGAAAGCGGAGGTGTGTTTTGCTTATTCCAGGATCCCTAGGTTCCGAAACAGGATTACATGATGGTTTGACCTCGTCGCCTCTAAAAGCAGGCTCGAAATTAACCCTTAAGCGGTATTTTTGTTAAATATGACACATATAAATCCGTTATCCGAGGATTTTCACATTTTGCACTAGTTTTCCCAAGTTTTTCCCAGAAGCACTTTATAGAGCAATATTGGCAAAAACTTTGAAAATAACACAGGAATATCTATTTCACAACTTAACTAGCGTCGACATTACTTCGACAGCTTCGACATCAACGTAGGACTAGAATATTCTTTTTAAATCCAATCTAGCCGTTAATCTATGGCTACACCGTAAAATTTAACAAATTATTATAGGTATAGCAAAAAAGTAAAAAATGTTTTTTAATTTTTTTTTGATGAATTAGACCTATTTCGTAACTATATGTATAGAAACAAAGTTACAATACCTAAATAACTTCATTTCGACTAACCTTTCGACACGAGTTAGAACCGATTAGTCTTAAATAATACTTTTAGAATCGAAATCATAAACCAAAAAGATTTACGTAATTTCTTTTAAGCAACTTCCATTCTTCTTCATAATATTCTCGCCAGAGATGATTAACAAACCTCTCTCCATCGGCGTGTCATTTCTCAAAGTAAACTTCATGGGGATCATTTTGGGAAGTGATATGCCTCTTTTGAGGCAATACCTCATCTTCACATGTGCAAGTAATTCTGCCGACAATGAGATTCAAAATAACACGGAGGATGATGGTCTATTGTCTAAATGAGCGACAATGGGCCGGAATGATGGGCAAGGTCGAGAGCAAAGAGGGAGCGAAAAGAAGGAGTAATAATGAGCGCGCGCAACTCAGGTTGAGGGCATGTAAAAAGGCGCCAAATAGGAGGTGATGCGTTCCACCTCATCTCTTTTTCCTCCTCATATTAAATGAAAACAACATTGCAGACTCTTCAATAATGGGAAATTCATATTATCTGCCATCAGTCAACCGGCATTTATCCCAAACTACTTGAACGCCCCAATCAATCTGTTGCTCAACTTGCCTATGCCATGCAAAGAGAAGGTGAAGTGCAAGATGCTGAGAAGACGTGCATTGCACGCGTTCCAATATTTTGGTGTGTAAATATTATAAAATAACAGAATCTCGCCAACCTCACAGCAGGTTCACAGTAGGACGTTTTCAATAACTCGCCATGAGGGAGCTCTTTTGTGTGGTGAAGGATCGTTTCTCTTATTTCGTCGGAATTTCTTCAATCAGGAGGAGAGTTGCCTCTTTCGCTTGAAACGACCGAAACGGTCGACACAGTGTTATGTCCCTTATCGCAAGATATGACCACAGTGTCCATCGTGCGAGTGAGCACAATAAAAATACAAACAACTGTATGAATATCATCCAGAGTAACAACGAAAAACTATTAAATGGGCGTCCACTTTATTCTTATGCGGTGTATTTTTGTATTGTGTAGATGGAATTCACATGGCCGATCATTCTCTGCCTTGCTTGCATCTGTGTGTATGCCTGAACAACACATATCGATATAAACACAAATACTCAAGATATGTAGTGAGGGTAAAATAATTGCACTTGAACCATGCTGAAGTTTTAACTGGAAAAAGCGACAGGTTGGCTTCAATTTAACGGTCACTTTTTGAATGGAATTTTTTAACACTTCAACGAACACATGTTGTATTGACTGAAATAGGGCTTTTAATTTGAAGGTTTAAAGTTAAAATGTAAAAGGAGTTGAATGAGAAGTATTGATTTTTCCCAATTTTCCCTAAAATCTTTTACAAATTTGTTTCGGCTATTAACCGAAAGAAAAACGAGGATCTGCGAAATAGGAAATCAATCACCCTTTCAAGCATTATTCGTTAGATTTGAAATAACGCTCTCGAGAACGATAAAAACAAGACTCTATCTTCTCTCGCTCTCAAGCCCTCAAGACAAGTTTGTTTTGCAAAAACTCCAAGCGTGAGCTGGGGCAGAGGTATAGCGTTGAAATTGTATTTCGCGAAGTTGGAAAAAATCCACAGAAAAGCATGCAATTACCCCTTTTTCATCGTCATACCATTCCGCACACAGAGACGTGGCCATAGCACACCAGTGGCAGCAACCGACAACTACATTAACGCGACTCCAAAGAGCCACTTTTCATGGCAATAATCCACCAACAACTGGGGATAAGCACTGTGGAGTCAGTCAGTTTGTGCAGCACGCACCGTTTGAAAAGTTACTTTTCCAGATTTCAGTATCCAAGACATTGCATCACTGCTTTTTTTATACCCAAGTGCGCGCGCCACTTTGCAAGTAACGCGAACGCCTCAACCCCTTTCCGAGATGGTGGCTGTTTTTGCGCGAGCTTGTTGCATTGCGGCGACCGACCCAAAAGCTCACTGAAGAAAACTAATTAATAAAGTCCAGTGTAGATTGTCTTTTTTTTCGTGCTGACCCCGCGCCAGCCCCTGGTCCGCCATATCGCGAGTGTGTCCGCGGAGAAAGATTGTGCCCCGGTGCACGTGAGAGGTCCACGGAGGACGGGACCGCGAATGAGAAGAGGAGAGACATGAGCAAGTTGATAGTATTTGGAAAAGAAAAATGATGTACTTAGTGTTTCTTTTTCGTTGGTGATTTACAGGCATTTTCTTGTGGCCAAGAGTCTCTAAAGTTTTTTTTGTTGCTGTCTAAGCGGTGTGCGCCCCACCTCCAGTTGCATTTGAAATAATCACGTACTAAATGTGTTTCTGTGCTCATGGCATAAATCCATGGAGTTTTGTTGAAACATCCTATTAATTATGCTACAATGAATACGTAATTTAGTTTAGTTAAGTGCTTAGAGGTAGATCTGCTTAGTTTTGAGGTTAAGAAATGTGGTGATTCAAAAGGTTTAAAAAGTTTTGTGATAGTGTACAAAATTTTTTGTATCTTGGAGTACTGATCAAGAGATTTCTTGGCTCATAATGGACCGTCAGGATACCAAATTGTTCCTAGCTGAGGAGATATTGGCGGTAAGTTTTACAAATGTGAGGTTATAAGCAAACACATAACCTTAAATTTAACAGCTAAATGACAGGAAATTCAAAATCACGCCAAATTTAACGTAAAAGTCTTATGGAACAGATTTTTGTATCTCGTGATATCCCATTTCTGACTTTGACCCAAATTACACCAATTTGAGGGAATTTGGCTGAACAATAGATCTTGAGTCAGAGGGTGGGAAGAAGAAGGGGTTTTCACAACTATCAACGGCCATATGGTGTTTATATATAGAGTGTTAAACAATTCACACAAGCAAGAGCTTCTTTCTTGACGGGGAGATTCCGCCAAAAAATGGCCCCTAAAGTGATGCCTTTTGTGTGGTTTTTCCATTGATTGTCCCATTTTGGTGGTGAATGTTTGAATGAAAATTCGATAATTGTCGTCAATAAAGAAACGTGGTCGCAGTATATCGGGAGCCAAAGGGGGCTTTTCATCTCCACTGGGTGAAACAATTCAACGAGCACAATACATTCCGTCGGATGAATTAAATTGCACACATTGGGAATTCTTATAAATGGCAATGAAAACACCTGCGGCTCTTATATTTCTTGCGAAATTAAAATACAATTAGTGCAAAATTCTCCACAACCTTTACCACCTCTTTTTTATGCCCGGGCCTGTAAGTTTTTCCCTCGTGCAAGAGGGAGTGCTGAAGGGATCCAAATACAATTTCCGCGAAATTCAATAAACACCTGCACATTTCCGCTGAAAAAAAGCCTTGATCGAGATATTTTGCAATATCCACTGAGGCATTTTAAGATGGTATTTGGTGTCATTTTACCAGCAATATTGTCATCATCATTTCACCCTCGTCTTTTGAGATCGGTGTTCCTCTCAATTGAAGGAAATCCAGCAACATTGATACATTGTATTTCCTTCCGCCCTTCGAGGAGCGTCATCTTTGTTCTCGCTCAATTCACATTTTCAGTCATTTCATGGTCTTTTTTCCTTAGATGCAATAAAAATAAACTCGCAACATTAGATGGTTTGGGGGAACAAGAACCTTTCGGCTAAAATGTCTGTGATTTAGGGACCCTCTTGTCCTCGTGGGTTCATAAATTTTTTACTGCGACACTAACAAAAAAAAACTCAGTCTCGTTGATTGTATAAAATCCTCGTAAAATACTACTAAATTGGAGGGTATTTGCATGATTTTGTTGTGCATCAGCAGAGAAATCTCGGAAATCCTGCAAATGTCGCGGGAAAATTTTCTCCTATTTCACCCAAAATGGAAATTCCACTCGAGATATCCATATCCTTCCAGCAAGACAATCACGAAAGAGTGATGGAGAAATTTATTCATGTGGAAAAGTCAGTATGTTACTTATCAATAAATATTAGAGGACGATAGAAGGGTGTGTCTGAGTTGAAGCAATAAAATTTCAATAAGTCTCCTCAACATCTCATTCAGACAATCTCTCCCACTTCTCCCACATAATTCACCTCCATGCACAGTCTCAAGATGGAAATTGAAATTAAATCGACAGGTTGTGCGATTTCCCGCGAAAAGAGCTCGCGATTCATCAGTTGGGACGTGATTCTTGTGCGCTTGAACTTTTCACATTGACTATGCATCTGAAATGTGCCTCCGAGATACCTCGTGACGATGCAGCACTTTGCTATTCAGCTTACATTGCATTGTGATAGAACTTTGTTTTGATACTGATGGAGGGATAGGTGCTTTGATAAAATAAAAAGAACAAATTGAACGATTTTCTCGTGAATGCGTCATTGAAAGCAGTGTTTAAAAGGTTAGTAAACGAGCAGATATAACATATTCTTTTATAATTATTTTTATTCTTTATGAGAAAGTGTCGTAATTTATGCCCTATTCATCCCTCTTGGTATAAGTCGGCTCGCTATAGAGTGCAATATGTAGGAGCCAGGGATGTTTAATTGACTGACATAATAGTCTAAGATTAGATATTCTCAAAATATTCATTTTTGTAATAAAAAATTACTCGAATTCATTTGCATTCACAAATATTCGCAAATATTCAGGTTTTTAGTAATATTATTTAAATTTTTTGAATATTCAGACTCCAAATATTGGTATATACAAACATATTCGCTTCCTCATTCGCTTAAGTATTATAAATAGTAGAGCTTCACAAGTTAAATACGACTTGACTAGAAGTCAAATTGAGGTAAGTTTCTTTACTTGTGAGGTGAAATTCTGATAAATTCGGTTAAACATATTACACACATTCCGATTTTGTTAATTTCAAGCTTATTTTTTAAGTTGACAAAAGTTTTAAAAACAAAATAATATGAACTAGGAAAGGCTTCGAAAAAGCTATTTTTGATTTGAAAGCAATAGTAAATTCTAATATTTTTTGTGTTAAATGCCGCTTTTATTTTTGTAGAAAGTATCAAGATTTCAATCTAAGTTCTTCAAGTTATCTTAAATGCTTAAGCATGACATGACCAGAATGATTCAGAGCCTCATGTTCAGCTAAGTACAGAGCTCAAGACTTCTTCATGTAGGCGCCATGACGTGAAAATCACTGCAATTAGCGACTGTTAAAAAATGTGGGCAACTTAAAATTGGACAGTTGCAATATGTGCTTAGGAATGTTACAAGACTGAACTCAAATTGAAGCCATTTTCCACGTGCAATTATCACCATATCCATAGATGGTTGTGAGTCCGAGAGGAGGGCTCAGAGGTCTTTGTCGTTTTTGTGATAATTCATTCTCCTCAATCACACCTTTCTTAATAAATTCCTCAAACAAGATTTGCCGACAGGCGCCAAAAGTGCGAAAGAAATGGTAGTCGAAAACAAGAGGTGTTTTAGATCAAAAGACGGTGTGCATTATAAGGGAATGTGTGCGATTGATTTGCTGTCAATTAGTTCAATCATTCCTTAGCTGATGGATGGATTGATGTTCTCTTCAATTTTCTCCACCATCTCGATGATGGCTTCATGTCTTCATCACGGGGATCTCCTTTAAAGTACAAAGATACGGGGAGCCGAAGCTCCGGCACCCGCGCGTAATGAACAATTCAATGTATGGCAACAGCAGCACTTTTAATCATGAAGAATGAACACCTCGAAGATCTCTAATCCTCGCGTTCGTCATCGGCAGTTTTTCCGTAGCGATCAGCATAGAAGATCTTTTTTGGCCAGTCACACGCTGATCGGCTCTTTGGGCTTTTGGGCTCCACGCCGACAGGGCAGAAATGGCTCGAAAAAATGCCATCACGGGAATTAATAAATGAAAAATACATTTGACTACCGTATTCTTCCACTAATTCGCCTTTCACAGGGGCCTCATATGATGCCAAGTGATGGACACATGAGTCCACCTACCGATGGATAAGGTTTCTCCTCTTCCTTCTCCTCGTCTTTTTCTCTCTTTCTACCCATATGCAAAATAGAATTATCATCATGACGGGCACAATTTACAAAACACTGAAATGTTGACTTGGGTGTTGTTGCGCTCACTGGATCAATGAGCCTTCGCACGAGGGGTTCATCATTCCTAGAATGGGATGTCCTGCCGACAAAACAATTATTTTTCCCCCGAAACAGGAGTGTTTGCAAAACAACATGACGATGGGTCACTTTTGGGGGAGGTTCTCTTTTGGTTTATCATCATATTTCTTGATGACACATTGACAGTGTTGCAAGAGAGATATGCTCTTTAACATTAATTTTAAGAAAAAGGATTCATGCTGTTGTTAGTTTCCATTTTTTGTAAAAACATGTTTTGCTATGTGTAAGTAAATCATAAAAAGATAACTAAAATATTCCAGTGAAAGAAAAATGCAAGTAGATTTATTACTTTTAGATATTTGTCTAAAATTCATTTCTAACTGTTATTAAGAACCTAATCATAAACCCCTATAAACAATATTTTGCGGAATCACTTCCATGAAAGATATATTGAAAAAGATCTTTAAAAGATCCTCACCTGATTTTAACCCTCGCATCATCTCAATTTACTTTGTTGCGTTGAAAAAGGAGCGATTGATAATCCCCTGAATTTCGCAAATCGACAAAGTGCCAATGAATTCTTCGCTACCAAAATTCTCGGAGAGAACTTTCTGGCACGATGATGTCCATTTGTAGGCGGCTTCTCTGCGACTGTCTCTCTCAGCCACTAATACACTTTTTTCGCTACCACTCTTCATAACTCAATATTTAAGTGTTGGAGTGAGCAAAAAAGCCTAGGAGATACTCCCTGAAAATACACATAAAATTGTGGTCAAGAACTCCCCATTTGAGAAATGTACCTATAGATAGACTCCTTTTTTGTGCGCGGGGTTCTTTTCTGGCTCTTTCTCAATTTTGGATATTACGTTAAAAGACTGATTGGATGCACCAATTAAGTGTCGGAATGTTTGAATTATAAATTTAACGGTAAGTTAAATTAAGTGTTGAGGAAAAATTGATGCCCTGTGAATGGGTTTTGAGGTGGAGAAGAAAGAGCAAAGAAATCTATCGATTATTGATTCGATGGAGGCGCCATAATTTTTTTCACTCATTTCACTTTTTTTCGGGATGATGTTCGCGGTGAGATGTGGATAAAGACAGGGGTAATGATGAATATGATGGTAAACTTTCTTCAATGTTGATTTTTTTTGTCTGGAGCAACCTCTTGTGGCTGCGGAATCTTTTCCACAAAAATGTGATAACAATCCCAGCATTATGATGGTCATCATGCCATTATATTCGTATAATTTCATGAGTGTGCTCAGTGCGGTGTATTGATGATGGATACAAAAGGGGTATATCTTTTTTTTCTTCAACTCCTCAGCATATTATTCCTCGGCGTCTTTTCTCTCCTGGCTTTATGGCCGCGAAGATTGTGTGTGGTGCACAGTTGTTGAGATAAATGTTGCAATTTTTCACCGATCAGCCGCCACACTGTGTGTGCTCTGAGGCCGTTCTCTTACAATAAATAACTCATTCGTTTTATTCCGTTTGACATATAAAACTTGACCAATTTTCCTGTCACATCGTCTTGTTTTATGCGTTTGACTTTAATTTGTTCACCATGGAGATTTTCTAAAAAGAATCTCTCCTCTGGTCCATCAGGGAGACGATATATAGTGTGATTTTCGCAGCGGCGAAAAAATTCCCCAAAAGCCACATTTAAATTCTCTGGACTAAACGTGCTTTCCTTAAAGCCAATCCATGGGAATCACTTGGGACATCTTGAAAGGAAAATTATATCAAAAAATTCCACGAAAGATCACGTGTCGTGTTGAACAAGTGCCTTAGATAAACCGCCCATAAAGCCAAATGTGAAGTATCCAAAAGGCAGAGAGAGCAAATATCTCTGGCATTCATGGTGTGCGAGCGGAAAAATCTGCATGGCAAAGATATGCAGAACTTGGCACGCCAATTAGTAAGTCACAGTATCACTTAATTGTTTGATTTATTGAAATAAAATGCACTGTCAAGGGATATTTGATATGTGGAGTTGCAAATACAACTTTCAACCTTCTTTTTTTTACTTTCGCATCCACTGGCATAAGAATTCCCATAAATAATCGATTTCATGTGCGAAATTAAACAATTTTCCCATCATGCCGGCTCAACATCAAACTCACGGCAATATATCCAAGTGCTGCGGGTCCGGTATGTGTGCAATTTGTGGGCCTGTGATGACCGATTTGACGTGATTTGGAATTTTATGAGGTATATCAGTCGATCATTAATCTGTTGGCGGTTCGACTTGGTAGTTTTTCATAAGATCGTAATATTCTCATTCGGGACCTTGGTCGTCTTTTTTTCTATTTGTCCGTGCCTCTATGCCGTACAGAAGACATTAAAGACTGAATTAAAAAGATCCCCCCGCGGGAGTTGATGCTTAGGAGAAAAAAGACGTCTCATCCGTGGACATGAAAACACATACAGTGAGTCTTTTTGCTCTTATAGGGAGTGCACAGCGAGGAGGAATAATGCGGTGGACAAAAAACAATCTCAGAAAATTATGCTGAGAATGGGGATATAGCATATCCTTGGGCATTTTCTAATAACTCCAAAATATCGTAATCATAAAAAATGATTATTTTTATACACTTGCCTTCTTTAGTCACTTCTCAACCTCATCTCTCTTTTACTTGTACTTGAAAGGTTCGGTCCCCTGCTTCGGTCTGGATCGAGGTAGAAGGGCTAGTCATACTGGAAAAGACTATACAATCTATTCAAGTGTTTCAAGGAAGTAAGAAATACTAATATCGAGAAGTCATGATTTGTTGAAATTTTTGTCGATTTGATAATTTTTTTAAAGTACCTACCTAACTTTAAAACAAAACAAAAATCATAACTTAAATGTAGCTAAATACTCTTTACTTTATAAACGAAAACAAATAATAAAAATCATAAAAATAATAATAATTTCTGTTATATTTATAAATTTAATTTTTGTTTTAAATTCCACGAAGTTCATGACAAATTCGATTTAGTAACCAGTTCTTTTTTATGACAATCCCTCTGGTTAAAACGTTGATCGTGTTTGGGTGTATGATCGCATAAAGGCGGAAGATCACGTAAAGATGGATCCATGAAATTTGGATGAGGTCATATGAAAAACCATCATAATTGCTCCTCACGCTTTGACACAGGGTGGTTCCCCCTACACGGATTAATCACCTTGTCACATTCGTGATTCTATAAATTGGAGCATTTTCCTCGATCACTTTGTACTCTCCCCAAAATGTATCAAGTAGATCATTGAAGGTGTGGTGTCGCTGGAATGATGTACCCGGTGGTAGTGATACAATGGTCCCTAATGATGATGATTACAATATTTTACACGTTCGCAGAATATATTAAAGGATGTCGACACATATTTTGGTGCGATGAATCCTCAAATGACTATCATTAAATGGGCGAAATCTTACCGTCCTGCACTGGAGGGATCTCGAGCAGTGGTGCCGATCTCATGGCTTGAAAATGCCAATCCTCTATGGGTGTCTCGGGCGCACAAAAAGCACTATATGGACAGAAAGATGTGAAGATCGAGAGAGGTGTGATGAAATCATTGTAAAGTAATTTTGCGTTCTGTAAACAGAAATTAAGTGTTGGGTACTTGAGTGCAATTTGGATTGGCATTGCTTCGGGTGTAATCCAATAAATCACAAGCGATTAATCATGAGTGTAATTTGCCTCTTACCTTGTCCAGGTGCTATTTTTTCACCGCGCCATCCACCACAAAGAGTTGAAAATGGTGTATGAAAATAGACATTGGCAAAAGGCACATCTTTTTATACATTTCGCACAAAATAATAGACACCTAAATGGCCTGTAATTACAGCGTCTTCTCATTTTCAAATCGCAGCAAAAATTGATGCTCCATTGCCCTCTTGCGCCGAGCATGTGTGTTGGGCCTTAAGATAATAAATTTAAGTGATTTCTAATTCGAAAATAACATAAAGACGCATATTACACCGTGGTGGCCATCAATTCTAGTTATTTTGACACCTGTTTTGTACCGGGCGCCCACAACAATCGAACGAAGATGATCATCAACGGATTTCTTCATCTTCTCCGGACTGAGGGTTATTACCGCAACATATGAGGAGAAAAATGGTTCACCGGGGACCGTAACAAAAGTCATCTTGCGAGTGCTGGCGAGGAAGTGTAATTAGATTCATGGGCTCTTTTGGGTTCTTTCATCTTCTCAATTTTTCGGGGGATTCTGCTGTGGCATTCATTTTAGACACGTCAGTTTCTTCTCGTTTGAAAGTTGCCGAACACTGGCGCCAACGTGAAGTCTTTTGTCCATTTCATTGTTCTCAAGACACATCAACACCGGCAAATGTATCAGGGAGTGAGAAAAATACTCGCTATGCATGAACTTTTCGAAGATGAAAATTCATTAAGAAGGAGTCAGACACCGGACAGGCCACAAAAAGTGATCTAATATTGAGAATTTCATATTGTAAATGAAGGTTGTTGTCTTCAAGGGGTTCACGCAATTATACCCAGGGGATATTTGATTTGAGAGGATAATTTTGGTGTTAGATTTTGGCTTTCAGCAGATGTTCTTCTAATCCGTTATTTATATGCTTTTGAATTTGGTCCCTGAAGGGTCAAGTTATATGTAAAACAAACTTTGAACCATTATAAGATTTGTATACCTATATGGATAAGTTTAAAAGTTCTAGAATCTAGATATCTATATCAGGCTATTAGTTTTTATTAGCCTGAAACAAATTGTCCGTTTGGATAAGTTTCTAATTTGTGCACTTAATTGAAAGGAAATGGACAAAGTGGCGTGAAATGGCCATACCATTTCTTGGCACGTACTTAAATATCAATAAAATACCATCGCAGGAGATATTCACTAATGATGATTATTAAGCAATTTCATTAAAATAATTTGCATGAGTTATTGCTTGCGCTGATGCTCTTCCAGTGAATATTTACATCATACATATATCGCTTGTGTAGTGATGCTATATATGTATGTACAAGAGGTAAATTAATGTCCCCTTTTTCTTGCAATCGCCTCCTGGCTTTTCTTATTCTTACATTTCGACCATCGCAGAGACTTTCTGGAGGGAAAAATGATTCCGGTCAAGATTTGCAGTTTCCCACAGTGGCTCATGGGATAAGGTAAAATCTGGTGGGAAGGAATTTTGGGGTAAAATGAATTCATAAACAATTAGTGAGGGAAACACACCCACCGGGATGAGAAATCGCGAGAATTTTGTCTAGACATTGTGTGCACAATTCTCCCTTAATTCCTTTTCCTTCTAACCCTTTCCGATCCATCAGTCGATCCGCGAGAATGGGCAACACGTGACGTCCCTGAAGTCGGTGTTGGGGAGATGAAAATGGTGAACACGGGGCATAATATGGGAATAAGCTGCGGCGCACAATTTGTAATTATACGTTACGAGTTGAAAGTTTTTGGAGATATCCAAAGCCCAGAGTCATTCTACGACCTCAGACACAGGCATTCCCCGAAGATCTGCCAATTCAGACCATCTCAATTCCCTGCAAGACGCTGAGGATCGCATGACCATGGGTCACACTGTGTGAACTGGAGGAGAATATTGAGGCAAGCGAATCATTCATTAATATAAAAGTTGTTTTTCAAATCTATTTCGAAACCTCGGGAAATTATATCTGTTTGTCTTAAAGCCATAACCAAAAAAGAAAGATACTCATCTTCTTTGATGGTTCACAGAGTATTTTTTTCTCTTCACACACAGCCTCGATGTTGAAAAAAAAAACTATTGATCATAAGTCGCTTTTTTTCTTTCTTCAGCATATATCCCTCCAATTCTAAACATCATTCACTCTCGCTCACCCTCCTTTTTGGAGTTTGGCCTGAAAAAAAAATGTGAATTGGTTGTCGGAGGATCTTTTTGTGTGTGCCAAAAAATTTATGATGGATTTTTACAAATGAGGTCTCAGCTCTGTTCCACTTTAGACTCAATCTATCCTATTTGGATCTTTCATTTGGACTTATGGCTTTCTTATTTCTATTTTTTTATCTTCCACCTCAACAGAGACCAATATTCTGTGTCTTTCTTCTCCTATTATGATAAATGGGGACCCATCTCGCCTTCTTCTCTGATGGTGTGGTTTCTCTGGGTGCAAATGAATCTCTCAGATGAGATAGATTGTGAATGAATTTTTGGACATTTTAATCGTTTCCGGCAGACGGAATCAATGAGTACCGCCTCAGGGTCCAATGGACTTTTCCCTTAATTTCACCTATTATTTGGAATTCTGCCTCGTGTGATCCCAGGCGCTCATTTCCATTTCACAGGAAGGGTGCGGGCCTCACCGCCATTCGCAATTCTGGGCGCAAAATGAGATGACGAGAGACACACAAGAGCTAATGATAATTCTCTTCCTCCGTCACGTGTCGGGTCGGAGGTGAAGGCGATGACAACGAAGGGGTTGCGGGAGGGTGTTGCAAAAATTAAGAGAGTAATTTAAGGTTGGAAGGCTGAGGGAAGTTTCTATTGAAATTGGAGATATTCTGTCACATCTCAGGAGGGTATTAAACCCTCCCTTATTAATTCTTACAGTCAAAAGATTTTTTTAAAATATTCTTAGTTAGATGCTGAACTTGCTCATTTATTTCTTCTATTCGCATGACTCTTAATGATAATAAATTAAAAAAAAAAACATAAAATTTATCCTGAAATTCGATGAAATTTTCCCAGAAAACGTTTACCAAAAGAAAAAAATAATAATGTGCTGACTGACACATTAAGTTAATTTAAATTTTGTATGTATAGCCCTTTTAATTCAATGTCGTTTCGAGTTTATCCTAGAAAAAATCGACAGGGTTTGAAATGAAATCCCAGCCATTAGGTAGTGTCAGACTCAAATTCACATCTCTTAAATAAATATATAGCAATGGGGAAGGGGGTACATGAGAGTTTCGACTTTATTAGGGCAATATGATGAGCCCAAATTGCTCAGGGGGAAGTTCAAAGTGATTGTATTTTGAATCGAGATCCGCAATCAGATGCTATATTCAAAGATGTGAGAATTAAAGGGTAATGATGTGGGTGGAATTTGGCATAACATTCGGGACGACATTTCAAAGTTACTTAAATGATTTAATTGGGATCATGTGTCGTACAGTAAGGTGATTTCTCAACAATATGACATCATTAGTTTTCAATTGCATTGTCAAAGTTATTATCCAATTTGAGGGTAGAATTTTTAGTGATATCTTGGCCAATTGGGTAAAGGATTAAAATTAACTTAATTATCTGTGGCCAGTAACTATAGTGACATTCTCACCATAGATGGTTAACTTTATTTTCTGTTGCTTTCATCACCAAATGCGGAAATTATTAAAGAGTGCTCGTAAAACTTAAGCATTTGGGACTAATAAAAAAGCAACACCAATTAATACCTGAAGCACTCTAATTATACTTTTCCGTGAAAAGAAGTTGATGTATTAAGTGTTTTCTCCTGGGGATACTTATTTGTCCAGTTGATCACCAATAAATATCAATGAAATCCACATAAAAAAATTGAAGTGGATGCTGGTGAAATTCTCTTTCCAATTAACCAGAGCCCAATCATTGAAAATCCGCAATTGATAATTGCAAACTATATAGTGAAATTCCCTTTAATTTCATTAAATGCAACTCCCAACATTCCACCAGGCAATGGTAAAATTGTAGTGAGGGAGAAAAAAAGAACAACAGAGAAATTGCAATAGTGGTAAAAATATATCTGCAAGCTCCCCATTTAGAGAAAGAAAAAAAAAACCAGAGAGAGAAATATTATATTTGCCCATGTAACATCAAATTCCAGGAATTTTATTACAATGATGATGATGAAAAAAAGGCCAGACATTTTGTTGTTGGCTTTCATCAGCTATAAAATTGCACTCCCTGTAATTAATTTCTGCAGCGCGTATATAATTTTAATTAATTAATTACTTTTTGTACACCATATTTTATTATTCTGTGCCTGTTCGTAGAGTTTCACCCATTCCATCGACTCTCTTTGGGACGAACTCCTCTAGTGACTCTTTTGCCTTTCGGGGCCCCAACAAACACTCAGGCGCTAATGTTTTCATTATTTAATAATGGCCAGAGAGAGGCAAAATCAAGGTGGAAAATCTTGGGGAGATGGGTAGCACAAGTGAAAGAATCTTTAATGGGTTTTCGATATAATGGGGAAATGATATATAGAATGTTGGTATGGGATGGTGAAAGAGTTGGCAAGCACTTGCGTAAAATTGTTCCGTTTTGATTCCATCGAGATGATTTTAATTGAAAATCATTTCATGAGAATTAATCGAGAATAATTTCTCGCCATTGCCCCAACGCATTCGCGAAGACAATTTCCACATTTAATGAGAAAACATATAACTCCCGATGATCAAATTAATTCCAAACACATGATCTCATTATGGTGTGATCTTATCCGTTTGCTCGCGAATATCTCGTGTGCCTCAGCATCGATTGGTAGTTCGGGAGGTAACTTGATAAAAGATCACTCCATTTTCTGTTGACGACTGATCTCTTTTTCCTTGGCGGATTCATCTTTTTTTTACCCCACCGTGTCGTCCCATTATTGGTGAGTAATTGAAGGTACTTCAATCGCAAAATTATATTCTATAGACTGCCACTTTGGCAAGAAAATCATACGCGCACTTGTGGCACCAAGAAACGCCAGTGAACAATGAGGATCACGATTGCTTCTGCCGTGAACTTTGAGTAACATCTTGTTGATCGCGATAGAAAATTGTTAATAATAATAATAATAATGACGATATAATGAAATATTGCTCAAGTGAACACCATAGAAGGCAATACTTGGGCACGGTGGCGTGTCAGGTTCTTCAATATTATGCTCTGCTCTCAATCGCACCCGAAGATCACCGCGTGGAAAAGCGACCGGGCACAGAGGGAAGAGATCACCAATCGATCAGGTGCAATCAGGTGTTAGATGATATGCCATCGTGTAAATACATCCATAGTGTAGAAACAATTCAATTTAATATCCCCTCAATCGAAGGCCATCGTGGGTTCCCTCTAGAGCGCCCCATTTCAGATCATCTAAGACATGGAACGGGCGCACACGTTGGAAATCGATTAATTTTTAACTGTGCAATCGAGCGATTTAATCGAATTTTGGGGGGAAGTTTTATCTCATATAAGCAATTCACATCACGATTGCGATCGACTTTAATATGCCTTCGATTGCCCAAGGCGGCCTGTCTTTTGTACTTAGGTTCTCCTAATTCTCCTATCTTCCAATTTTACACTCTAGCTGCGCTCTAAATTACACATAAACTGAGCGTTGACTGTCACCTTGATGTGGTGGCAAGGCTTATGAACCTCTGTCTTTAACACTCCTTTCGCATTATATGGAATAGATGGGCGCAAGATCGCGATCTTCAACATAGAAGAAGTGATTGCAATTGATCGCATGAGGTGAAAAATTAAGTATGATTTATAAGGAAAATAATTCTTGTTTTACTCAGGTGATTCATAATTTTCTATTCAGGATCGAGATTTTAAAATAATTTTTGCTTTAGTTCATTGAATTTCCGCTCCAAGTGTAAACATTTAATTGATTGCAGTGTGCAATATTTAAAATTATTATTAATCTCGAATAAGATAGCATTGGGAGGTGAGAAAAAGTTTTCTGCATTTTAAATTACTTAACGAGACATAACAAATTATTGATAATTGCTCAATCTGTTGCGCCTATACAGTAAGAATTTTAAGAAGAATCTCAAAAGAAAAATTTCTGTTTCTGTGGTTTTGTCCCAAAATATCACTCATAACAAATTGGATGAGTGAGGCGTGCTAAATCCTCTTTTCTATTGAACTTGAAGCAACAACTTGGGATTATCTATCGTGGTCTAATGCAGAGAATTACATTTTTTGTGTAGTGTGAATATGTTGCGTGTCTGACGAGCGTTAATGCTCGCGCCATATCAAAGAACAGAAATGATCCCGAATGGGCAAAAAATGAGATATGATTTTTCACTCAATGGTCGTTTTTTTCCTCCTCATCATCACGTATGGAATAAATCAAATGAAAATTGTAATGAATATTTTTCCACCATTTTCTCGCCGGGTGAGCTCCTTTTTGTCCTGAGTGGATGTGGGTAGGAGGATATGGTGTGGGGTGGTTGGGATTTTGTGGAGGTTTCCCTGTTGGTTACAGTTGGATGCCATAAATCTTCGGGTACCGAGGGCGTTTTGTTTTGATCACTGCTCGTTGAGCAGTTGAATTCACCCCAAAATTTTCCACCCTCTGAGGCACCCTCCCCTTCATGGGTATCATTTGGTATTATTGCAACAAGACCATTGTAAGTAAATACACCTCTGAGTAATTTATTTATTTATATGTGCACTCTTGGGATTTGTGAGTTTTCCCTTGTGGAAGCTTGACGAATTTGTTGCACTTGAACCACATTATATACGGGAGGAGGGACGAATGGACGCAAAGAACCTGAGGAAAATGTTAATTACCCTGTGAATGACTCACAGATTTATGAGATTTCATCCCATTAAGTTGTCTGATGGAAAACCATCAAAAGTCGATGATCTTTCTCTCCCTTCTCATTCGCTCACCTTCACGTCCAGCCGCATTTGAGTTAATTTTCGGGAACATTTGGTCACTCTTAATGTGATCCCAGATGGTTAATGTAACCACCAGTACTCCCCCAGATCCAACCATTTCAACTGGCAGCATTTGTGTGGTAACCACTTAATTTTCTAGCTGGCATTTTAACATTACAAAACGATGACAAATGTTATGTCCCACCCGTGGAAAATGCTTCAACTTCTTTATGAAGTTTGACGCAATTTTCGGGATGAATAGTACCTATTCTTCAAAATATAAAATAGTAAAAAAAAACCACCTCCAGACAAGACTTGATAGGAGGTGATAAAAAATGGGTGTTTGTGAGATGATACAAAATAAATAAAAAGCCCTGATGATGGCCAATTATAATCGAATCATCGCCAGAGAAATTCCAAAATATTTTCGACCAACTTCAATCAAAACGTCGCTCCGGGGTGAAATCTAACTCTAACGCGGTTCCCGCAACTCCTGGCCGTGATTTCCCGGGCTCTCTGGCTGAGGGAGAGTGGACAGCGGGTGAAGAAAAGAGCTGCCATGTGTGCCCATATTTCACTTTGCGTGCTTTTCCCATCGCGGATACGTGGCCAATGGATTGACAACCCCAAATCAAAATTCACCTCGAATCACTATAATCGAAGATCACGATGATACCTTCTGGATGATGGTGAGCATTCACTCCTGGGGAGGCATTCCACACATTCCCCCATAATTACCATTTTTACACACCGTCTAATGGACCATGTGATTAATTGCTCAATGGATCAAATTTCTTTGCTGTCTTCATCTGTGATTTCACAAATTTTCACCTTCATGCTATATACTTGGTATTGAGTCAATCTGGGTGAAAGGGCCATTATTGACAGAGTTTTTGTCTTAAATGACTTCTTCGAGTGGTGCTTGTGAAACAAAGAAATGCTTTGTGGACACGAGAGGATAACAAAGTTGAAGACATTGGCAGCACAATGTAATTAGTGATGAAATTTATTTATTTTTTCTTTCTATAAAAATATCTACACAAAAAACGTTGATTTTGAATTTGAAATTCAACAATTTCTTGTTATCTGCCTGCTCCTGGAATCTATTCTAGTGTGACTGTTTTTTTAATCGTTTCATTTCAACTCTACAAAAATTCTGTCCAGTAAAAGTGGGTGGATGAATATTTTGAGTGTGGCCCACATCTTCTCGCTGAGATATCAAATATCACCCCCACAGTGACGATATACATGGCAACAAGAATTCATTGTGGGGGTTTTCTCGATTTTCCCAACCCCCTTGTATGCTCCCGTGATATTTCCCTTCGCCTCGGCCCCCATTCTCGCATCTGGAACATACAAATGAGTCCCAATACAATTTCTGTAAACCCTGTGTAGGCGTGTCGCATCCATAAATCACCTTGAGTGCACCCACTCGGGGTTAGCTTCTCTGGAGAACGTACCACTCTCGCTCCCATCGCATTTGGGGGACGCTCAAGATAAGTACATCCATTCGAGGGTGTTCTATATGTATAGAGCATCCCCCAGAAATGGGGGAGAAATTCATCGATTCGCTACTTTGCACAATACAATACACCATCTATCCTCGTCTTTAGGATTCTATTCGTGTGGGGGTCTGCCCCGGATTTTGGAATTGGGGGAAAGAGAGTCAAAGGATTTGAGGTGGAATTCATTAAGTTTGAATTGAGCTTATTTGAAAGTCTAAAATTTTGCTGATTTCTCTCCTCTTTACATCCCGGAAGAGTTAAATATTGTCGATCCCTATTGTTTGTGAAGCTAATTATTACCTCATCGCCTTATCAGGCATAATAAGAATTGGCTAAAAGGTTAGAATAGAGCTCCCAAAGCATTTTTATCCACAATTTGCCGAAAAAGCTCTTCAGTTAAAGGGAAACAAGAAGGGCTTTTCTCCCCCAAATATCCATTTCCCTCCACATTCAGGGACAATATCGGAGAAAGTGCTTAATGTCCTTCTCCCTAACTGTGTTCCAAAGGATCAGCAATAAAAATCACAGAGTGGATAAAAAAGGACTGTCTGCTTTTTTGTCGTATGCGGGCTGGGGGACACAAAGAGGCATTTTAGTGCTTTGATATAGAAATTATACCAAACTATATAATGGAGATTTAAATTCATTTACCCACTGCATGGTGTTCTGCTGAGTACAAACATTATAATGTGAATTTTCCACGAAGTGAATATTATGGTGAACCGCCTCACGCCCACTTTCTTCCCGCTAATCGGCACCAGAAAGACGAGGGCAGATTGGATAAGACAGCGCGCAACGTGGATTGAATGTCAACTTGTCCGTTATTTAATTTAATATTGCTCATGGTAGATTGCAAAATATTGTGCACTATTGTTGCAGCTGAATAGATGACGATTTGCGGGGGACCAGAGGGACGGTAGAGCGTGATATTTTCACTATGACTTCTTCGCCTCCCCCTTGGGTGCCCCCCAACAAATTAATAATTGTCGAGGATTGTGTGGCGGAATGTCTGTAGCAATTAATTTTGTACCCATGTGTCTTCGCCGAACACTCTTCCGAGGACATTGACTTGCAATTTACGGGATTTGCTCTTGGACATAGAAATTGCAGAATCTCTTGAAAGATTCTTGCGATAAATTGGAAAGAGTGCCATCAGAAAGCTTAAAGATTAAGAAGAATCCCACGACTGCCACCAGTGGTGCTTTGTGTTGCATAAAAGACACTTTTTTCACGAGATATCAATGGGAATTCATGTCGAAAAGTAATTTTACGATTTTTTGATTAATTTGTGCAATTCAATTTGCATTTTACGCGAATTTAATGGTAATATTCGTGGAATTATGGAACAATTTAATCAAAATTCATTTTATAAAAGACCATTAGGAATCGTAAAATTCTTTATTGATGATTTTTTATAGAGTCGGCTCTGTGAGGTGCAAAAGATAATGAATTTTGTGAGATAATTTGCCACCCAGAGTGTGTTATTTCGTGGATAATTTTTCGACAGATAAATGCAGAGGGTGGCTCATTTATGTTCACGTGCACAACCTTAGTATTTGAGTAAACAGCCAATTAAGTAATTAAGAAATGAAGAAATTAACGAAAATTAACAACTATCCACGCCACATTCGAATTTAGTCGAATGGAAATTAATTTTCAGGTGGGTCAGTCATTGTGCCAAGTGCCCAAAAAAAGTGCCAGAGACAAGAACACCCCATCAGACATAAAAAGACCGAGTGCTAATGCGAGTCTCATTAGGTATGAACTTCATTTGTTATTATACTATTTCACTCTTCAAGTGTGATTATCCATCCCCAGAAATTGAATTAATCACACCTCGTGGCAGGAATGGTGACAATACTTCAGGTGACTGAAAAAAAAACACGAGCCAGTGAGTTGAGAATTGATTATTTCTACATTAATTTTATCCAAACTTGTGAATTATTGCTACTACCTGGATATATCTGATGCGGCGGCACAATTTTTCGTCGGTGAACACGAGGCAATTTTCTCCACACCTTGTTAATTCAGAAATAATGACTGCTTTATTTGGCTTGTAATCATTACTATTAGGAGGCAACATAGAATATACACTATGTACATTATCATGATTAGTTGTATGGATTTTTCTAAGGTGCGACACATTATTCAGTGGCACTATTCTCACCTTCATGCCTCGGTCTTTTTTTTTCTTCCACTCAGATAATAATACCATGAAAATGCCTCAGAGCAAATTTGTTCATTTGATCATGGAGAAGAATTTTAATTCGTCGTCTTGCAAAGTTTAGAGATTTTAGGGGGAGTGGAAATGGGAAAACCTACAGTTTAAGTAAGAGTTAAGCTTTATAGCTTGATGTCAGAAAATTATAATCACAAAATTATTAGGGCATTAATGTGCAAATTTGTCAATTCATATTTCTATTTTGTCTATGATGTCAATTTCAAATTTGAATTCATGGTTTGAATAAAAGAAATATCTTTTAATAGGAGAATTTCTTCTATAAAGTCGATAAAGTTTCCGCATGACACGTTCAAAAAATAAAGTAGAGTTGAAATGGAAGATAATTAAAATACAAGTTCGTGGCATTTTGTGTTTCACATCTTCGAGAAAGACTCTCCTCCGAACCATGCAATTTCGACTTAATCACAATTTGTGCATCAAATTGAACTCTCTTCTTCGTCTGCTTCTGTAGAACTGCTGACTTGGCTTTTAGACCAACAGAGAGAGTGAAGTAGCAGGCAACATTCAGTTAATATCTGCACTTCACCATCCAATTCATATATGGAGTTTCTTCCTTCTAAAACTACTGACTCTTGAGCCATATAATCAAGTTGTTCCAACAAATCTATCCCCCCCCTTCTTTCTCTTTTCACTCACCATGCCGCCAAGGAAAACCACTCTGAATTGCAGTGTTTGTGTATGCTGAGGACTTTTTCACCATTTTCGATACTATTAGTTGATTGCTCTCGACTTTCTTCAATTGAAATCAATTGGAATCCATTGGAGAAGACGTTTCTGTGGCCTCTAATTAAATCACCAAGGCGATGGTCGACGAGACAGCATGATATTAACAACATAATTGATTGCTTTTCACGAATATCACAACTCCTTTTCCACGAATTATACACTATGGCATTTTCCACACATTTTCCCCAGTATATTTTCTTTCTTTTATGAGCTTTAGAGCCGCGCGAACAATGTAATTGAGGTTTCAATGAAGAATTTATCGCACCAGTTGTCGATACTCCTCACAATTATAAATGCATATCGCAAAATTATCCTGACCATCGGACTCATCAGTTTTTCTCTAAATAAATTATGGGAAAATTGCCACGGTGAGGTATATGAATGCCATCGATGACTGGATGATTTGCATCTTGTTGATTTTCCCACCAACTTTATGTTGGCTTTTCCGCGATAATTAATTCAACTGCCACCCCTGTCGATGTTGGAGGAGGAAATTGCGATGATTTTTGATTGTCAGAAACTATGCACTTAATGACGGTTTTGTGGTCAGGAAAATCTCTCAATAATTCACTGGATATAATTGCACACTTAGGCATCACTGGACACTCATAATGGAATTTAATAATTATGAAAGGAAATTGAATTGAGGATACAATGAATTTTCTTGTGAAAATTATGGAGAAATTGGACAATATTCACAAAATTGGACTAATTCTGTTTTCACAAATTCTTTTACCCTTAACAAAATTTATATAATTAATCTTATTTTCCATTGACATTCTTGTAATACCCACAAAAGAGCATTTGTCGTTGGGTTCGAGACATTCTTCGTCTTTAATATGTTTCCTCGATCGCCATTCACAATTCATATAGGTGAAAAGGTCCAATATTTCATTCATGATCTTTCATCTGAGGTTGGTTTTTGGTGAACAATTTTTGGGTGACACCTCAAAATAAAATGTGAAAGATTTGTGAGGAGTTGCAAGAGATTTGTGAGAAGTTGAATGGAGTCTCGTGTGGTGCTCTATGAGGGACACAATGCGAAGGTGAAAAAAAGAGACGTACCGCGCGAGACATCCAGAGTAAACACGTGCAGAGTGCGATGGGCGGGAATGGGCTGGCTGGGGATGGATAAATGTGATATGGGCGAAGAAGAAGTTCACGCCAAGAGTGGCCCCAGTGCCGAGTGAAATGTCAACAGGTACACAAAACAGATTGATTTGTTCCGCATGTCGTTCTGCCCAAAAGGAGTCATCTCTCATATGCTCTCTCCCAAGGAGGATGACCAGCCACTCTGCATCTCCACCCTGACCAAATAAACTCGCCAATATCGGAATCTTGAACGATTGAACGAAGCCAGAAACCACATTTTGCCATTTGCAAAAAGTGCGACGAGGAAAAATGCATCCCGTGCAGTTGTTTAAAAATAATTTAATAAGAATCGAATGGATGATTTCCATGTACACAGCATCTACATACATTTGATACAATATAAATACGATTTACGACTCATAATTGCAGGTTATATCTGTGCCAGAGAGTCGTGATCTTTGATTTAGTGAACATTTTCGCGGGCATCGAAGAGCTGCTCAAGATTTTTTTTCGATAACTCGTACAGAAAAATGAATTAATAATTCTTCGTATTCCTTCTTCACGTTTCTTTTTCTTGCGCCTTCTGCGAGGATCGACAAATGGTATAGAAGGCATTATGAGGGATGGGAAAATGGCAAATCAGGAAAGTCACATTCTTATTCATTTTTTTTGGGCTAACTGAAGAGATTTGAAGGAATGATTATGAAATTTAATTAAAACAATACGCATATTCTTCAAAAAATAATCCTTCACAAGTGGTCGCCGCAGACTTGTCGGCAGGCGCAGTCCTCTAATTCAAAGCCTAATGCACCCCTTTTGTGCTTTTTGTGAGTCCTGTGAAAATGTCTGGAGGCTATATGAGGGCTTGAGAAGGGGTGTTTTGGCGCCAAAACATCCAAAGAGGGAAAATGCGCCCGGTATGGCCGAATCATTTGAGGGAATGACTCGAAAAACGAGATATGAATGGGAGGATGAGGCAAGAAGTTGAAGGGATTTTTATAATTATAAGGCAAAGGAGGGCTCATCAATTTCTTTTCGGCTATTTTTCTCTGCTTCCATGCCCATCTCAGGGAAAAATTCACGTCGGTTCCTGGGTGCAGAGGGGTTCTTCGGAGGCAGCGAACAGCAAAAAGAGCACACCAATCTGGTGGTTTATTAATGAATCTCTCATGAAGGTAGCAATTATTTTCATTCAATTTTTATTGAATCGACCAAAGACGTTAAGAAACACTCTAGAATCGATCTCCACTTCTCTGCATCACCATCGATGTCTTTTTTGCCAGTGTCTCTGCGCCTATTTAATATGAAGAGCATGAAAGAAGGATAATTCCATCTTGGAGAGTCTTGACTGAATCCGAAGATGAAGTCACCTTGGAAAGATTTATAAGCCATTCCGAGACTCAGTGGGATTCTCGTGCCGCTGGTTTTTTTCTTGGGATATGTCTCTCTCTTGTCCCTCATTGTTGATGGCGTACAATTGTGGGTGGCGGAAGGGCTAGTCATGTGCTCACGGGATGTGTGTGCCGTTGAGAAATTTTTCCTGGAACTCACTGCAACTGCTCAAGAATGTTAATTGGAATTTACAGCAATTGCGTATTAAAGTTACACATCAATTCTCTTGAAGATTTTTCTAAGAAATAAAACGCACCAAGAAAGTACGAGGAAAATGTGTGTAGATGAACTGTGATGCCATTATCGTTATGTGCGTTACGATAAATTCGAATTGTTGGATTCCCAAAGGTAAAATTATGATTTAAAAAGAATCACCCGGATTTGATTGAATCTGAGTTTATAAAAATTATTATTGTCTCTATATTGGTTATTATGGAATTTATATTATTTGTTAAAGATTAAATTGTTTTATTGTCGGATTCATTTTCTTGCAAATGGAAAGACTCGGTAATACACGCTATCTCACATCATAATTCCCGAGAATTCTGCTACACTTCATCATGATGTTGAGACAAAATATTCTCAATTGATTTCCCCTCCTTTGCCGTGGGGGGCGGATTACCTCCTGGAATTTTTTCCATTCTTGTGGTGTTTTTTCCCAGTGACACAGAATAAGCAAAACAATAAAATATTCCATGACATGAGAACAAGACACATGGTGGACATGCTGAGAGGGATTTCTTTTCCGTTCTGTTGGAGTACTTGTAAAGCTTCTTCGAGTGGAGAATTTATGTAAATTGCCCTGGTGAGGAAGTTAGCAAAATCCCGAAGAGTCTTTTAGTGTTTTTGGAGAAAAGTGGGTCTGGTCGCTCTCACGAGGGGGATCGTCAAAATTGGATAATTTATGAGGTTAGTGTGAATTTTTGATCGCCAACGCTATGGGAAGTGGACAAAGAGTTCCAAACCCCTTCATTGCAAGGAAAAAGGCGAACAATTCCCCATCATTTTGTCCTCTCCGAAATGGTATCCAATATGGAATTATTAATGATATCCAGCACAAATAGAGGTTCTCTGAATATATGATATCTTTCAGTTGCAATTGATAGGTAAATTATGTCATTATTGGTATTTATGTGAAATCACATATTTATGAGAAGTTAAAATTGGTGTCTAGTGTATTCAAATTACAATCAATTTTCAATCCTTTTCCCACCCATCGCTGTCCGATGAAATAACACTGATTTTCTATCAATTTGTAAATGTCTTATTCCTCAAATACATTGTGTCCAATTTGTAGTATCGCACCGAAGGAGTTGTTTTTTTCTTTTTAAATATCCCTTCATCATCGCATGAGCTATCATTTAGTTTAGAATCCCGTGAATTATCGAGAGAAACCCCATTTTTCGCTTCTGATTAATTTATCAATCAATTCTCCAAAGGACAAAATCACACGGTATAATATTTTGACTCGTCCTCCACCTATTCAACACTCAATCAATCATAATGTCAAATTTTTATCCAAATTTTATTGAAAAGCAGTAAAACATCGCCCCCTTCCATCTCAATACTCGCCCTATTCCAAGAATCTCTCAGCAATTTCATGCAATTTCTGCAAAACACAATAACAATGTTGCAATTTCCTCTCAACCGTGTTTACCAATTGGTCGAGTCTATAACGAGATGATAATGATTTTATGGCGGAAATTTGCACATCTCAATAAAATCATGCTCAAAACAGTGTTGATCTTCCAAACACGCACCCAGAGATAAGGTATGGATGAGAGGGGAGATGTTTATTGAAATGACTGTATCCCCAAGAAATAAAGTTAAAGGCTTAATTGTCATTTCCCGTGACTGAAACAGCAGGAAAGGGGGCAATTTTGAGTACAAATATCTCTATCAAGGAACGCAGTTCCATAAAGGAATTTTATTGTTTTACAGGCGATGGAATTTTTAAGAAGTCACAATTGCACGCTTCTTCATTGTTGCAAAAAACAAATAAGAAGCAATATAAAAATTACTGTTTAACGGAAATGCATTTGAATTCAAATTCAAAAAATTAATGGAGGAATAACGGATATGTACAGAGATATGTATGTCGTTACATTAAGAAGAACTGATGGTAATTTCATTGAAAGACCTTTCACGTTGAATGTCATTGAATATCAATAATTCATGTGGACTCCTCGCTGACAGAGCCTGACGCGTATTTTGATGGATATCTCCGACCCATGTGCTGATTGAGATGAATTTGTTCAGTGACTAATTGGGGTAGATTTAATTGATGAGGCTTTAGTGTGAGAAGTGGCAATAAATTAAAATATAAATATAATAATATTAATTTATTGGGAAAGTGATATGTTGTGGCGCGATCTCTGGTCAGATGGCCGCGAAAGTGACGGCGAGCGGTTGGAAACATGATCGTGAATTGATCAACCACCCCGGGGGATGTTTTGACTTGGGCCCATCATCGCGGGAAAGTGAATTGAAGTGCGCATCATCTATCGAAAGTGGTTGTATAATGGGTGTGTTAACACTGGGCAAGAGAGCAAAAAGTCAGATGTAAAATATTTGGGGTTTTTTTCTTTTCTCCCCGAGGAATTAATTGGCCAAATAACAGGCTTGAGATTTTCAAAATTATAGTAATTTTCAACGTTAAAATTCATCAATATCTGCTTGATGCTGTCTCCCCATCATGAGATGGATTCTTCGGCTTTGGGACTCTGATCTTTTCCTGCTTTGGCAATCCAGATCTTGGACACTTGCAGAGGGCGAACTAAGACATCATCTGCACAAACAGAATGTTAATAATTTAATTTTATTTCACCGCCACTCTAAAATTTGCATATCAATCTACCTTCTTATACGTCGATTGCACTTTCTGCACGGGAGACTCTGTGGCTTTGGGTGCAAATTTTCCCTCGGTCGGCCTTTGGTCATGGTTCTTTGGCTTTTGAGTTTAGATATACCTCTTTTTTCACGAGTGCACCCATGAGACGCCCTGGGCATCATCATCCATTACTCGATCGATTGACTGACAATCTTGACATAAACATGTGCCGAACTTCAACTTAATTACAATTATTAACTTACTCATGGTGTTAAGGTGCTTCGTTTTTATCCCACTTCCTTCGCCCATCGCCTTACCGTAAACCCACACAATAAATTAGTTTGCAAATCAATTTTGGTGTGGAAATGCGTGAAATTCCACCTTATTTTTGCATGATCGGGAAAACATTAAAACTCGCCAAACAAAACCATATAGTGCAACTCTTCAACAATCCAAAGATTGTGGGTGAGGGATATTTCATTTAGGGCTAGTATGGGTGGAAAATTTCAATTAATTCTCCATAATAAATTTCCTGGGGTTTTTTACTTTTTGGGAAAGTTGCATGTTGTTCCTTTGCCATGAAATGCCGATTGAAAATTACCAAACACGCCCTTTTCAATATAACCATCTCATACCAAAAATACCGCGACTGAGCGACACTCCTACGCATATTTCAACTTAATAGAATTAAATTTCATCCCATGCATGTTGGTGAGAGCGAGAAAAAAGGGGTGAAAGGGTCACAGAATTACAATTTCCGAGAAATCGGTGGAGAGCCCGGGACTCCATTCATTTCACATTAATCACTTTCCGAGGAAGGGATATACAACATGAGGAAAACCTGATCCAAAGATGCCATAGACGAACACTCAAAAGGATTGCCAAAGTGATGAAATTCAATCATATTTCCTCCTAGTTTATAAGAAGAAAAGAAATATATGGCTCAAGATCCCAATGTCGTCTATCTGAGCTTGAAGTTCCGGTCTCTGAGTCTCCCTCAATGCGATTCCGGGCATTTATTAAAAGGTAACCAGATCCTTGGTACCGGAATTGGGCGGTACGTGACCAACCCATCGAGATTGAGGGTACAAAGGTGACTGAAAAGAGCTGTGTGGCGAAGAAAAATCCTCCAATGTGAAATGCGAGCGCACGTGGCTTAAGGATTTTTCAATATGAGTGAAACATAATTGTTTAAGCCATTATGTGCCGCCGAGCATTATCCATATTGTCGCTTTTTCAAAACACCACGCCATGACAGACACATCTGGACTAAAGGGACTTCTCTGTGCTCTCACCGTCAGACCCACCCAGATTTTTATTTTTTTTTTTTTGCACTCGGGACAAATGGAAAATGTGTCAAACCCCTCATTATCATCAATGCCCCGGGAATTGATGCACCCCAGAATCAAATCACCCCTCTATAAAATCCTGTAAAATTTTGCAAGACATCCCGAAGAAGAGATCATAAAAGGTGTGCCAAGTCTTACATAATGACTAATTTTTATTAATTCGTTTTCATATTTGAAAAATTATTATTATTCTCAAAATTGAAGAAATTTTATAAAGATGGACATTATTTTCTTTTCATTTTCTTTTAAATTTATAACGAAATTTCTCTATTCAAGGCCAAGTTTCTGCGCATTTAGGAATCACCCCTTCAATTGGGACCCAATAATTTAATTTTGAAAATATAAGAGTGGTAAAAAACGGTCATGGTCGTAACAGAGAAGCAGCATGAAGCCTTTCTTCCAGCTTAAGCGCCCCTGATGAGCTTGATTCTTTAGTTATTCGGGCGTGTAAATTGTGTTGATGTTGAGAGTCTCACGCGGGGTTGATGTGTGGGCTGGACCAACCCCTACCGTTGATTCACGGGGGCTGCTTAACGGTTAGAGGGCTGTGTCGGTTAATCAATCAGATTTCTCGGCACAAGCTGCCAATCAAATGATCTGGATTTCTGTTCTCATATTCTTCTTGGCATATAGAATAATATTCCGGAGGTTTATGGGGCTACAATGTCGGAGTATTCTTTGATGTTGCACCCACCATATTTCCACGTAAAATGTAAATGCAGCAAATTTTACGAATATCCGCCAAAGTCCACCAGAGTTTTATGTTGCTACGTGATTTGTTGTCTTCCAGCAATGCATGATGTGGAGTCCTCTTGAAAATAGAATTGGACACGAGTCAATTTGTTGTCATTACAAGGGCTCTCGTGTTCCCCATAAAGTGGGTGGCTTCCATGTCACATGTATTCACATACGCGACTATTTGCATTAATGAAAAAAAAGAGAGGAAATACTCTTTTTTTTCCGCCGACCTTCCACCATGGCCCCAACATCAATAAAAAAGAAGCAATTTCACGGGGAAATTTATGAGTGATGTGAGGCGATCTCTTGGTAGAAGCCGCGTTTATGCAGATCAAGACGACCCAGAAAGAAGTATAGAGCAATTATTCAAATCAAAATTGTATCATTGTCTATTAATTATCATCATTCTTGGCTGAAATGGCACGTTGGGGAAGGAATAGACACATAATTGCCGGTTGCATTGCGTTTTAACTTATCCACAGTTGAATTTTTCGCTTCCCTCGTCAACATTTACCCATCCCAAGTCACACATCAGGAACGTATTAATTGCCTCAGCCATTTTTAATTCGATGACAGCTTGAAATATAAAATTCTTTTAGTTTTTCGCTCCATGATGTGGCCCCTTTATATGGGGTTCCCTCTTGACATGAGCCCCTTCATGTGACCAATAAAAAATTCATTGATATGGATTTTTTGACATGAATTGACCTCTAGTCGCGGGAGTGGATTTAGCATGACCCCATCAACCCATCTGCTCTCAATTAATTGTTTTTCACGATCCTTTTCTTAAAAGTTTTAATTGTCTTGTCTATAAGTTTGATAGGTAGATTTTAGATAAAATTTATATTTGGAAATCAAAAAGAAAAGGAAAAGTTATTTGATTTAAAGGTTTTTGAAGTGTTTGTTTGATAAGAATTTAATTTGTCTTTTGGTAGTTTATTTGGAAACACTTATCACCTTGACATTTAGAGTTAAAAAAGTCTGTTTTAAACTTTAAAATCTGGTATATAAAATTAATCTTGAAACGAAACACCAATTTTTCAGGACATTGATAAAAAATAAAATTTTGAAAATTTCAAAAATATTATAATTTAATACTAAACTTTGAGATCATGGCTTAGAATCTACGGCTTAGGATGCTCAGGATGTAACGTTAACTCTTAGGTAACTGCATAAAAGTTATCATGCTGACATCCTTAAATTATAAGATTAAAAAAAAATGAAAATTTTAATAATAAATTATGTCCCAATTTACAGAAAAGAAATAACAAAAGAAACTTCTGTTAAATTAAAGATAGGCATTTTATTTAACGATTTTTGCAAACGTTTTGAGATAATCCTAAAATCCCTATCGCTTCTGCGGACATCCATATCATGCCAATAGGTTTCCTGTCCGAAAACTATGGGTTTTTGTGGTGACTGTGAACTATGGGGGTTGAATAGGTTTTTTCCTCGGCAATTTTTGCGCATGATCCCCCACAATCAATCAATTTTGTGTGGCGAGTTTCTCTCACCGTCCTGGGAAATTTGCATGAATTGGAGCCACAGTGGAAAATGGAGTGTATCCCATTGATTGGGCTCCACTTGGGGCAGCGCGGGAGTTACAATTGCGTCTCGCGGATGTGGATGAAATCCGGTTTGGGTGTCGTCCCCTACTTTTGTCACATGAAAAATCCAACCCTTAGTCCCCCTTGGGGGACACCACCCCTTGACCCCACCACGAAATCCCCCCTGGGGGGTTGTAAATATACCCCCAAACACAACTGCAGACGTGGAGTGTGTGCTGGTCGGTACGTGTATGTGGTGTAGATGCGTAGATGTGTGTTGTGTGTTGTGTTGGGCAAAGAAAAGTTTGTCCCGAGCTCGATTGGTGCGCCGCCAATGGGCGGATATTTGAGCAAAAAGTGGGAGATTGGGCGTTTCTGTGTACATTTTACCCTCGGATCTCTTGAAATGTAGCACGCCATGTACGGAGCCGGTTTCCTCCACTTGTACATGGCGTGCAGAGTGAGAGGCACTGCGTCGCGGCTCAACACACATCGAAACATCACACGAGAGTCAGTTCACAAGAATACCCCGGACCAGAATGAATAGCCGTGTGCCGGTGAGAACGTGAACCGCGACTTTTTTTTCCTTCTCTACCGATAGGATAGTGCTTTATAGTGAGATTTACGAACGCATCCAAAACCTGATACAATGAATACCGTAGACTGGACCTTAACGGACAAACAGATAGAGCCTCCAGTGTGTGTTTGAATGAGGGACGAAGGCTCAGTTGGGGGTTTCACATGTAAAATCCATGCCATCGGCTAATTGACTCCTAGAAAAGTTGAACCTTTGATTTTGGTGTTGATGTGACGATTCCCAATTTGCGGGATAACCACTTTTGTTGCAATCTTGTGATAATACGTGTAGAGTGCCATTTAGTTACATTTTCACATTGAATTACAAGTTGAATTACCTACAAAGAGTAAGAGGCCAATAGGACAGAAAGTAAGATTTTTTAACAGTAACATATACAACGAGACAGTATCCTCAGCAACCCAACAATTGATGTCCTTTAGGATATTTTGTATAAGAAACGAAGACAGAGCAAGAAAAAAATCGGCCTTTACACAGAGAGAGCGTAATTTGACCTCTGAGGACTTTGATTTTTGCCGAAGAATCGATGCAATAGGACCAATTTAGTGTGACTGAAGAGGATTCCAATCGGACGTGAACAAAAAACTCAGGCCGAATTTTTTATTTCTGGGATTCGGGTGTGAAGTTTTTTTTGTCGGTGTGTACCCACTTGAAGGTTGGAAGGAGAGGTGCTCGAGTGCAAGAATTGGCCAACATCGTGCAACGGAGGGCCAACCTGAGTGGCAGTCAGCGAAGATGTTGACCGACATGGGACCGACGGCAGCGGGTCAATTCTATGGATCGCAAATCCCAACAATGGGCATGAACATTACAAATATAGCGACACACATACAAAAGCCATCAGTTAGTCCTGTAAGTGACAGTTGATTTTTTTTTAAAATTTTACCTAGTAATACCCCTTGTTCCGTGATGGATCTGAGAGATGATTGATTATGTGACATATTTTCTCCTATTGGCATTTTTGGGACATTTCTCCCATGAGTCTCAGGCCTTTTGCTGGCTCACAAAGGCATAACAATGCCGATGGGACAGAAGCTAAATATTGTGAGATTATCAAAAACCCACCGCTTACGAGGAGGAACATTTTTGATAAGTCGTGACAAATTTCATGGGCATTGTTGAGATCACTTAGCGCCACTTCTAAGTCAGAAAAAAACCCTAAGGGACCTTGTGGCTTTTCCTATCACGACAAGACATCTACAAGAGGGTATTTAATTTACCTAAGAAATTCCATCGACACTTGGACTAATTGAGGTCATAAGCTGAAAGATATTTGTCCAATCGTATTAATATTAATTTTCTCACCTCTGCACCACGAAATGATCAATTTCAAACCCACACAATCGCAGAAACACAGGTTTTGCAAATGCTAATAAATTATACGAGAGGTTAATCATTTCAGTCGTAAAAAAATACTTAACAATCTAATTTGTTTTAAATTTTTACCCATATCTAATTTTAATTTATTGCTTTGGTATTAATCAACTTTATTAATTTTGCTTTAACTGCATTCAAACGGACATTCTATTCTTCATTGCTTTGCCTCTTGCAGCAATCGTCAATTGAAAAGTTCTCATTAGCACGTATGGATATCACTGAGTCATTTGATAATTATCCGAGTCTAATTCGATTAATTTACAATCATTACGACGACGTATTAATTGACGTTGACGAGGAAAAAGGCACGATCTCCGAGAAAAATCAATTGAATCCGCTTTGGGTGGGAAATGAGGCAATTTTGTGAGTGGATTAGAAGTGATTAGGTTCTGCAAAGGTGCTATCAACAAAAAAGAGTAACGCATTGATGAGGGGCTTCAAAGCGAAAAAAAAATTCTTTCAATTTCTTAAAGTCGCGTGATCATAATTGTTGTCATTTTTCCCTCGAGACTCTCTCACAATGTGCAAAATGTCAATCATGTGAGAATGAAGAGTGATTGTGGTCCGAGCGGTTTGAGAAAGAGATCTTCCTTGACCATTTGTGGAACTGCCTGGAGATCGTGTGAGACATGGCAAGAAGTTTGGGTGTCTCTTCAATGGTAAAAAAGTCCATAAGTGAGAAGGGAAGAAATATAAATATCTTCTGGTTCACCATCGAAGAGCAAAGGGAAAGCTCTATTATTGATGGAAACACGCAAAATCCTGGAACTCATTTAACCATTCCGACAAAAGTCATCTCATTATGAGAGATGATTTTCCCGCCCGCCCCAGACAAACACACAAGAAGTGTGTTTTCTTGGGAAGCCACATGAGGAATCTCCGCGGCGGAGATTTATCCCATCATCGACAGCCAAGAGGAGCGTTGAATTACAATGATTTCAGAGGAGAATGTGTGAAACTAGTGTTAACACACAATAAAACATGACATTATGTCTCTGACACTTAATTAATTATCCTCCCCGAAAAAGTTGAAATAATACCCCAAATGCTTTGCCCCTTTTCCTTCATCGCCATAAGAATCTCTCTCCGATCTCTCCTGTGAAATTCCAGAGTGACAAATTTCGAATTCCTCACCATCGAGATAAATTAAGCGCATAAAAGTGACACTTTTTCACTTCACTCACATTTTGAGATTCCTCATTGACTCCTTCTGTGCTTTTTTTTCATCAGTCCTATTCCCTCAAGGGAGAATCTTGTTCGAATTTTTGAAATATTTCCTCTTAATTTATTTATCGTTTGTTGGCACATGTGGAAGAAAATTTTACACAACCCAAACACTAGAATTGCTCAAGAGATGGTAAAATTGTTGTAAGGAAGCAAGGGACTTTGGATAAGCGCAATCATCTTTGTTTTGCTCTAAAATTAACCTTAAAAAATAATTTTAGCAGTTGCTGGGCATTTGAAGAACATAATAAATCACTTTAAAACATTTAAAATTAAATTTAAAGTTTAGACAAAATTAAAATTAAAATTTAGTATTATTATACTTAGCTATTTGAAAACATAAACAATAACATATGTTGTTGAACCGCCTTGAGCTGGAAGGGGGTAACTCCAAAGAATGGAAATAGTAATGATTTTCAGCTATTAATAGTCGTTGCTGAGAATTTATGCTCCTCTTATGATCATCACCGACACCCTCTTGTTCCTTATTAATAATGCCCCTGATTTTTATGATTATTGGAAAATAATCAGAATGATGGGCACAAAACTAAGTTTTACAATGTGATACAAGCTGCGGGATGTCCGTTAATATCCAATCAATTTTTATACCTCATCAGTCCCCAATGGGCAATTAAATGGAACTCTCTATTAGTGACGGTCTCCTATACAGTGTCGGCAGAATTATGTAAATTTCGGATGAATTTCGGCTGTTTTCTTTTTCATCCTCCACAATTCTGGGCGACCATAAGGAGTTGTGGATGAGAATCAGAAACAGCATGGTGTCCCGGGGAGAGAGATTACAGTCAACTGGAGTGAATGGTGGTCTTTTCTGCATCATTCTTCTCTCAGCTAAAATAAACACACACTTGAAGATGGCCAACAATGTCCGGCAGAAGAAAAGGGAGATTCAAGGTGGGTACAAAAGGCCACAAGAGGATCCTCAAAGTTGATGGCTTTTGTCTGGCTATTTAGACTGCATTTTATTCACCTTTTCATGCATCTCTTCTTGTCGCACAATACCTCAATGAGGCTCAAGTAATATTTATCGTCAGATAATCGGTTAATCTCTCCTTTGCCACTCTCCTTCAACCTCAATCGCCTCTGTGATCCTCCTGTGTTCAAGATGATCTCAACTTAATCTCAAAATCGCCTCAGACACTTCTTTCTTTCTCTTTGAGTCTTCATGGGGCAAAATAAGATGGAGTTGTATTTGTACAAGATACCTTTTAATCTAGCAAGTGATTACTGAATTGGATTTAAAATTGCTCCTCGAGAGACTTTTGATCGCAATTAAAATATCGTGATCACTGGCTGCAGAAGCCACTGAAGATCACTTATGCAATCTCACAAAGGGGCTGATGAGGGTTTAATTCCGAGACTCTCAACATAAAAACGTCAGCATTTTGAGTGAAGTGTTTGTTCTTCTATATGGATTCTTTTAATATCAAATTCCAATAAAAATATATTATTCATATGAATAACCTCGAAAGCAAGTTGTTTTTCACGCCTTAGATACAATACTTCCTGGGGCAATACAGAATCTGCTTCAGAGCTATTTTCACCTTAACTAATGATCATAATTTTATTACATATAAAATCTCAATAATATTACTTGTTTTCAGTGACCATAAAATTCTTAGATTTCAGTGTTAATTGTTTTCGGATCGGAGATCAAAGAGTTTTTCAATTAATCGCCTCTTATGCAATTTTCTACGCCTGGATTGAGATATTCAATTAAAACTTTTCTCGATCTTTCAATGACTTTTCTCGCGATCTCGCGGCATTTATCATTTGTCACAATGTTGCGGTAATTCATTGGAATTGCCAACAAAATTGTATCTAATTAAATTTTCTATTCACCCCGTGCTAACGGAGAAAAATACTATACCTAGCTGAGAAAATTAAAATAACAAGAAATTGTAAAAAAGAAGAAATAAACTCAGTCGGAGATATTAAAATCATAGGTTTTTTTTGTGACTATCCGACTCATTATTTTTCCATCTTCAATCATAAATTATTTATTGAGTTATTCATCTCTGAGAAGATATAAAAAAACATATTTTTTGCATCATGAATCCCAACCACGATTTCCATTGGAAATCCTGTATGCAGCATTGTTATACGCCATACAACAAAAGCACGAGATTTGAGGAAATTAATTTTCCATAACGATCTTATCGCCGTCCACACGAGATAATCCCCAAAGAATAACAATTAAGAGGTGGAGATTGAGAATTAAATTTTATTGCCATTTGATTTCTAATGAGGAAATTGCACGTTGATCCTCCGGAGGCGAAAGATCACAAGCTTCGGTGTGATTGTTTCGTATGGTATTTAAGAAAATTGCTGGGGAGGAAAAAAAACTAAGCAACATAGCCAAGTTGCAGAGACGCCTCAAGTATTGCACCATTGCATTGCAGTAGAACATCCAATTGTAATATAATGTTGGTAGTGTATAAGGTATAAAGTTATTTGATAGTTTGTATTATTTTCTTTGAATTGCTATAATTGAATTATCGGGAATGTTTCTTGAAGATGTCTAACTTTGTATATATATATAATACTTTCAATTTAGTACGTATATTTTTACTCTTAAATTCGAAAAAAAGTGTGCGCAAGGAAATCTAATAAATCAATGAATGGGGAAATTCATTCATGCGATTCTTTATCTCGGGGGAAAGTATCGTTTTTTTCTTTCTCCATCAATTCTTACAAATAATACACTGAAGAAAAAAATATATTCATTTGTTAATTTACTGACTTCACAAAATCACGATTTCTATAATATTAATATTAGTAGGTATAGTCTTTTACAATGGTAATGGATTTCGTTTACACTCTATACTTCAGCCTGTCTCAGATATTACCAATTCATCGACAATTCTTTCGTTTTTAAAACTGGAAGACGATTTGGAGTGTATATAAGACTTTGTCAAGGGGAATTAGCAATTCTAATAGATCAGAAAGAAAACGAGGGTTCCTTTTCATCAATCTCTTTCGTTACTCAATACTCAAATCAATTCACACCAAATTCGAAATCATGAATGAGAGACGGTAATTCTTCATTGGGAGGAAACGAAATATTTGAAGAGTATGTTTGAAATGCTGTCTGCTTGAGATGAGACACGGAGAGAAATTGTCAGAATAGTTGGGAAATGCTTTGAAATGTCTCGTTCTCTTCCCAGTTTTCTGCACAAGTCAGCAAAAGGGGAGGTGAAAGACGAGATGACACGTATATTAATGCAAAATACACGACACGCACCATTTAAATGTGACATGCAAATGAAATAAATTTCCCAGAGAGACTGTGTGTGGAAAAATCGAGGAGCAAAACACTTTTCTTTGATGAAAGATTAAGATGTTCGCGCCTGACAAACTGTGGCACACACCATCTCCTCAAATATGCGAAAAATAGGTAGATGTTTAGTGAATTTAATTAATAGCCTTGTAACTCAATGTGCGATTTGCACATTCACTCGCTCCCGAAGACATTTCCCGGACAATTATTCTTCGTTTTTTCAAGTTAATCTTTCTTTTTGTCCCTTCGTCACCATATGATCCCTCTCTCTCCCCATTTTACCATTACCCAAGTGATACTTCCTCGGCGTCATGCTGAAGAAGCCGCTCTTGCAGATGGATCTGTATCTGATCTTGAGCGTCACGCCTCGTAAAACTGATTCAGTTTTTCACGGTTGCCGTTTGCGATCTCACCACGTTTTGTTTGGATAGAAAAGTCTTGTGGCGTGAAAGAAAATAATAAGACTATTTATCAAGTACATTTTATCTCCTTTTCTTGCTATATGCCACAAAATTTACGAGGAGACCCTTTTTTTGAGAATCTGTGTCAAATTTATTCTATTCGCCACTTCAGCGACAATAAACCCCAATTTTCCATGACAATTTGTTCGCCTCTTTGACTAAGTGATTTATCTCATGGCATCATCGCGCTAATGCGATGAAGACGCGCCAAGAGGTTTGACTAAATGAAATTTCTTGGGATGTTTGTGGAATATTTCCAAATAGCCTATTTTTCGGGGTCCGCACAGCTTGAAGGTCTGCAAAGTCAGTTAGTCTATAGGGGAGAACGAGGAGAATTTGCAAATCTCACTTACTCTTCCAACACATATTAAATGCATATAAGAGCTAGAGAGGAGATTTTGTTTAAAGCGTAATTTGAATAAAATTAACTGAAAAAAACTGATTAAAGCACCGTAAATATTCTAAATGTCACAGAAGTTTTTTCTAAGTTCAGCAGATTCATAAAATTCTGCAGACACAAAATAAATTTACATATCTTGTAAATTTGTTTCTTGTCTAAAATGCTTAAATTTACAAGAATGTTGTAAACTAGCAGGGAGAAATAAAGCATTTATCCAATAAAATTTTAGTGGTAGCGTCAAACGCGCAAATATCGCATTGTTAGTGCACAAAGTCTGCAACGATGAAGATGAAAGAGGCGCATATGAAAATATGAAGAATGGCAGAAAACATGGACATAATCAATGCACCCCGCAGCGACTATTTGCCGTAAAAATGATGTTTAACACACAAAATAAAAGTAAATGCACGATTTTCACATCAATTTGTCACAACTTGTGCATATTAATTTTTATTTTAATTAATCACTTTGCATAGGGTCAACTTCCACTATACTAATTTCGCATTAAATATTTTAATATGGTGCACCGCAAAGAAAGGAGGGTAAATTAAATTAAATCCCAGGTTTTACTGGCTTATGTGAGGTGAGAAAAAATTGTATATGTACATGAACTCCAAGAAAATCACCATATGGTGTGTATGTTGAAGCATGTTGGAGGCAGAAAAAAAGTGAGTAAAATGTAGCTTTGTAATCGAATTAATTGTTAATTCGCATGAAAAGCAAATAACTCCGCAGCTACTGAAATTATTTCTCGTTCAGTGGCAATTTGGTGGAAGACCAAGACTCGGATGACCACAAATTCCACTGCAGTTGAGTTTTAGAGCTCTGAAAATAGAGAACTAAAACACTCACCTCTAACTATATCAGCCTGGGGCGATTCAAGTCTTGTACTCGGTGGCTTTTTCAACTTCTTCAGTCATCTTACCATTCCACCAAGAGATCCTCTTTGCTTTTACATTTTGAGCTCGCGTCAGAAATTAACTAAAGGGGTTTTTTAGTTCTTGTCTTTGTGATTTAATTCTAAAAAGACAATCCTTAAGATTTCCAAAATTATTGAAGTTTTTTTTTCTTTACTGATTTCCTCGATGGCCTCAGGAGGGCGGAAAATAAAAGAGCATCTCAGTGCTTTGAGTCATGCTGAGTCCTTTCTCCCCAGTCCATAAACAAAATTGCTGCCACTCAGTGTCCACAAAAGGGAGAGATTGCGCTCTTTTTTCCTGCCATGATTCCCAATTCATGGTGAGAAGAATAATGTTAATAATTTGCTCAAGGTGGAGATAAAGAGTGTTTTGCCTGACAATTTGTACACCCTTGAGATCCACAGTTCTACATACTCATGTGTCAATCTCGCCACGGGCGACCCAAGAGTGGTCTTTTCACTCCATGAGGTGCATTTTGCAACTTTTTGCTCTACATTATTGTTGATCTGGATAGCACCAACAATTGCTGTGACACACAAAAGGAGATTTTCCGCGTATTGAACAGGAGAGAGATTTTTGAGGACTCTCATAGGCGGATTACATGAGAGGACATTATTGTCATGACTGATTCCCTAAATACTCTAACCCATGGGCCTCCCTCTTCAACTCAAATGGTAATCTGTGTTGTTTTGAGGAAGAGAAAAAAGGGAGGATAATCGCCTAAATACAATTTTGTGCGTTAAATTAAGTGAATTCTCTCCATTTAGAGCACTTTTTCTATGTGTTCCCTGGAACATCTCTTCTCAATTTAATCCTTCCAACTTCATTCATAGTAGCAGAAGAAGGGCAAAATACTGAGTGAGAGGCACCGCAAAAAAAAGCAAGCAAGATCACAAATAGAGAAACAGCCTCACCCAATAAAAGTCTGGGCAGAAATACACTGTGTATACGATTGTGAATTTCCGAGAAATGAAATTAGTGTGATTTTTGCATTCTACATTTATTCGTCAGACGAATTATATTATTGCCGGGGATGATATTGAGGCGAGAGAAACAAAAGTCAGTGTGGTGTAGAAATAAAATGCAATAAATAAATAATACTTAAAATTGTTGCATGCAAAGTGCAAATCAACAGAAATTCTCTATATATCGTGTTGTTATGTTGCCATATTCCGGCTCACCCTGGAAGACGGACAAGTTACGGAAAAAAAGTTACGAGGAGTTGAGACAATTTGAGGGAGAATGAGATGGAATTTTGTCGCGAAATGTGGTTCTTCTGACCACAAAGTGAGATCATTCTAATGGACAAATAATGAAGCCATTTCCGAGGCCACTAATGCTCTCGCATTATGCCAAATGTGGTTAAAAAATATTCTCCAACTTCAAGATGGTTCACAAATTTTAAGAAAATTTTGGTTATTGATGACCAAAACAAGCAATTTTGAAATTTTCAGGATCACTTTGAATTTAGGACGTTACACTAATATTCAATTACCGCATTGTCATCAGCGTCATCAGAGTAGAGAGCCAGGGTAGAGATATGGGAATTTTTCAAGGAATTTTTTGAAGAGAGTGAGAATAGGGGGAAGTGGGGATGTTATATAACGTGGGACAGTTGTATATTTGAGTTTTTCTTATATACATATTTTCTCATCAAATTTTCCCAATCACTTGCACAATGTGTAAAGGGCATTGTCCTTTACATGTTGTGTAAGTGATTGGGAAAATTTATGGGAAAATATATAAGAAAATCTCAAATATACAACTGCCCCACGTTATACATATATCATCCCCACTTCCCCCTACATCTGATAACTCTGATAGTTATTTGTTTTTTGGTAGAAGATTTAATTAAAGTAAAAGAACGAAAACTGTAATATAATAAAAGGATCCAGAAAATATAACTCTCGATTAATAGATTATTAGAAACGATAGAATACGAAGACAGAAATGTCTTATACATATAATATATGATTCTGTATATTATTATTTAGGTATTTTAATTATCAATTTTTATCACTGTTCGAAGGATTTTTAACTCTTAAATCGCAAGCTTAAAGATCATAATACGATTTTACTAATCCGTTTCAATCCTTTCTTTCTGTATTTTATTGGTATTAGGGGAGAGTGGGGCACTCAAACAAACATCCATAATATGTTTCGTCCGCATGCCCCACACTCCCTTATGTTCAAACAAATGTAATGAACACTTTGTTACTTGAAAATAAATACCTATTTAGTGCTGAAGATTAATAAGCAAAGAACCTTTAGGGATACTTTGAAATTTTTTAAAAGATATTTTTTGAGGATTTGCCATGAAATCTCTGTAGTAATGGGTACCTACCTATATGTTTACAATTGGGAGTTCCTGTAGGTGTTATAGGTTCACGCCCTCTTAGCACAGTTCAGTTTGACAACCCTGGATGACTTGGGAGAAAGTCATTTCCTCCCTTGTGGCTTTGCCCTTCTTGAAGGACGTCTTGTGAGCTAGAGGTGTGCATTTTTCTGATTTGTCATTGTATAATTATCTCTCCTATCGTTTGGGTGCGATCAAATCATTGTCGCCGTCTCGGTAGAATTTACATTACTACATGATGCGATGGTTCTCTGTGAAAGGCGAAAAAGTGGCAAAAGGCAAAAGTGGTGGCGCCAATTTCTTTCATTCTTTTCATCACACTTCTCAGCCTTTTTTCCCGGGGACTCACCATCACTTCTCCTTATTCTTTTGTTGCCTCGACAATATCGAAGGCTTTTTGACGAGATGTTCACTTCATGGTCCATCTGTCATGGTTTGTTTTCCATAGTTGTTCTCGAGTGTTTTTCGACAAGTTCTTTTTTTTCGCCATAACAAAATTTATTAGTTGCATTCATGAGAGTTAATTAGAAAAAGAGTCGGAGTCTTTTGTTGCATGATGGACGCTTGTTGTCTCTCACCATCGCGCACATATATGAGCAATTGTATTTATTTCTTTAAATACAATATATCGCGCACAATAATTCTCTCGTGCCCAGAACAAGCAACAATTGGACAGAACTTTACTTGTCTTTCATTTCACCCTTTTCTCTCTGGCCACTCACTGTGGTCATCTTCTCTGTATGTTGGGCTCCGCGCAGAAACACCTTCAAAGGGAAGAAAAACCTCCTGTGCGAGGAACATAAAACACGTCAATTTTCATATCTCCTTGTGGGCTTCGGGAGGAACAGAGAGATGGGATCCGTTGGAAAAAGAAATATACAATGAAATAAAAAAGGTAAAAATTTTCTTCTTTTTACACAATCCATCCACCGTTCACCGATTAATTTATGTATGTAATACACTTTGTGGGCTGCGGTTTGGTAAGTTGTCTGTTCATTAAAGAAAAACCGTCTACAATTATCTTGTCCACATTGTTTTCACAACACCATGAACTGTATTTCACTCCGCCACCAAATGCTCATGAGACTCTGCTCTTTTTCTGCCTCCTCGCCTTTAAGACACTTCCACCGAAACTGCTTCAACAATGTTACACCTTCCAAGTGCCATTTGCAACTTGGTCAAACGACCAGTGAATTGACGGTTGTTTGTCTTTCAATCGGGGAATGTATAGGTATTGGGGTATTTGCTTTGAGAATTTGAAAATGCACGAGGTATGGAAAAAATGTCTGAGGTCTCTTAATAGAGAAATAAAATGCGCAACTTCTTTTGTGGTTTCTCCTCACACTCTGTGGTCCACGCAATTGCAGGGGTTCCAGCAGTCAAGCACATGGGCAAATAATTCCTCCCCACAAATGGCTAAATGTTTGCCAATTGGCCCAATGAGAAGTTAATTTCAACGTTTTGACGAATTTTATCAAATAATATTATGTAAAGATATTGAAGTAGTGTTATAGAATTTTTTTTAGAAGAAATTCTTATTTATTGGGAAACATTTTAATCTATTTGTGAAAGTGATAAAATTGCAAAGAACAATTTAGTTTTAGTCAGGCAATTAACTATTTATTTATATTGGAAAAGAAACTTTCAATAAAATTAAACGCGTGCATGAAGTAAAGTTCTATAACATTTTATTGGTCAACGTAATTGGAGTAATTTATGTGATTGTTTAATACTTGTTTATGTGATGACGAGAAACTTAAATCGAACTATTGTTATACCTATATCATTTTATACAAGGGGAAATATTAAGGTTAAAGAAGCGTACACCACTTTCCGTACTTCAAAATTTTATGTCAAAACTTCTCAACACTTCTTGCTGTTCAGAAGATGTGAACAGCTTTCATCTTATCAAATTTATTTATTTAAAAACCTTAGAAAAACATTGTAAAAACTCTCAAAAATTCAATAGACTCATACATATTCGCATGCCTAAAAGAAGAACAAAATCTATTAGAAATATCCCCAAATGCCATATAAAAATTTAAAAAGCTCTAAACTCGTTTGCTTGTTTTGCTCGTTGCATGTTTAAATTGTTCGTTCGCTAAGTTTGTTCGTCGTTTCTTTATTTCTTCGTTCGGTAAGTTTGTTCGTTGTTGCTTCGATGCTTCGACGATTAATTCAAAGAATTCAAATTGAATTTTAAATGTTTACAAGTTTATCCAAAAGCTGTAAAATTTTTTAAGAAACCTCGTAAAACGTTCTTAAAACTTCTTTAATGTTTAAAAAAATAATCGATTTAAATTTATTAGCACATCCAATTTCTAAGATGCTCGCGCACTTCCGCTTAAGTGTACACCACTTCTATCCCTATAATATCTCCGCCTTCATATTGTAAATTTTACACTTTTCTTAAAAGTAACAGTCATGATAATGTATACATAAGTGTTTCTCTCTAATTAATTAAAAATTATGAAGCTAATTGATAATGCAATTTTTCACAATAATTTTAAGTACTAAAACATTTCTCAATAAAAATGGAATTATGTGTTAATGGACCTCTTCAAAGTATGCCCCTTGAGTGCACTTTTCTTCAACTGTGACTTCCATGAGGAAAATGTTAAACACAATTGTAACTGCGCATTGACTAATGGATTAATTGGTTATTGTGAAATTCCATGAATTATTAAAGAAATGCGTTTTGAAAAAAAAATAAAGCAATTCCAAGTGCGTATCCGGGTTAAATTTGCAACCCTTTGACGGCTAATCCGACCCAAACGAGCCGGCAAGAATGCGAATTAATATACCTAATAATGCGCCAGTGCTAATTTCTAAATACATTACTCAGAATTACCTGGGCATTGCTTGATTAATTGAGACACGTCAGTGAGTTGATTTTCCCCGCTGAGAAATTTATTTTACATGAAAAAGTTATGTGATTGAGATATCAAACACGTTAAGCAATTAGATTTTTTCATGTTGATTCTTACGCAAATCTATTTAAAAATATAGAAAGAATTAATGTCTCTGCTGAAATCAATAATTCTTTTATTACATTCTCTTTAAAATGCAACCCTTTGAAGATGTGATAATTAAATTGTAAAGAAATGGGAAGGTGACAATTTGAATAATTTAAATACTTCCTCAAAGTGAAACGGGAATTAGAGTATAATTATAGAGTTTTTTCACCAACTTTTCCTTCCATCTTCGACACCAAAATGATAATAATAGTTGTTCGGTCTTTGAAACTTCAATAGACGGAAAATTCTCTTCTTCACCAGCAGGAATTTAACCCATTCTCAATTCCAAAGGAAAATGCCAATGAAAAAGGGGTGAAAATTGGACTTCAATCAATCAGTGGAAAAGTTTCTTTTCTAATATACATATATGAATGTCTTTTGGGGTGTGATTAGGTATGACCTGTCGCGAGTTGTTTTAATAACAATATTAATAATAAATTGCCTCGGGAGGTGTTCATATGCTTTTTAATTACGGGCAAGAGTAATTGCATAAAAGAATTGTTGTGTACTATAATTGCACATTGGGAACATCATAATTAAGATGATTTAATTAAATTAATTGCTGTCTTGCACCTTTTCTATATATTTAAAATATTACAATAGCTATAATATTCATTAGGAGGAAGATTCGACATTTTAACCAACATTGCACATTTCTCCACTTCATCCATTACTCTCTTTCTTTCCACTTATCCTCTCTCATTCATGAGGTAATTTTCAGCTTCTTTTATTTATAGTGTAAATACTGTTATAGTGGAAGTGAACGAGATGGAACTATTAAGGGTGTTCCAAAGACCTATGATTGACACCTTGACAGTTTTACCTTTTTTTTGGCAGCATTTTTCTCATTTCTCCAGCCAGAACAAAAAGACGATGACTCTGTGACGAAGGGGAGACCCTAATGTTGAGAATATGATGGTAGAAAACAATTGGTTTAATACCTTAATAAGTCCATTAGGAAAATTTGTCACCGAATTACCGGACACGCCACAATTGGAGGAGCCCGACCTTTGTTGTGAGAAAGTAGAGCAAATAGCCAAAAATACTCTGCGGCGAATTAACTGGGAAAGTCTCTTAAGTATCCGGAAGAGTTAGGGGGCGAGATACTCCTAAGGAGGCAAATGCTTTTTTTTTAATACTTTTGACTTCTTGTGCTCTCATAGTAGAACATCCCTTGCTAGTACTGCCCGAAGGTGTTGTTTCATGGCGCCATTTGAGGAGTGATTTTTAAATGCCTTTCTGCCTCTGGTTGCTGCAAGAAGTGCTCTTTGTTGTTCTTCTCTAATGAATTGTAGGTGGTTGAAAGGCGACGAACCGAATAATCGACGACATGGCGTGACTTTTACACAGCGCCAGCGCTCTTTTGCCACATCCCTTTTCCGGGGGGCACCTCTATTGACTTGGAAAACTTTCTGCTTACGGGGAAAATCTTCCATAGAGAAAGGAGACTGTCTTCAGAAAATTAAAATTCACACCAGAGAAATGCGGGAGTGGGGGAATGAAAGTTTCGCAATTAGGATCAAGTTAATCACTCAGTGAAGACGACTTTATAGAAGGCCCATGGGTCACCCTTGGGGGTGGATCAATTAGTCTGAATTATGATCCTTTATTGTCGCTTGTCGTGATAAAATTTGCCAGATTCCTCCTCGGGTGACTGAAAAGACGCTGATGGGGAGACAAAAAGTCCAATCCCCATGGACGATGAGGGCATCGTTTAACCCATTAAAATAATAATCGTCATCTCCATCACGGGCAGAAGCACTGGGCAAAAAGTTGAGTCGCTTGGGCGCAATTATGTGGTTTTGGACGAAAGCCCATTAAAAACGCCGGCTAATGACTTTTTCGTAAATTAAACACAAAATACATATATGAGATGAGATGGTCTTCCTTCTCTTCTAACCCCGGGAGAATATTTTCTTTTTGCCTCCTCTTCTCTCAGCATCTCACAGACTCTCTCACAAGTTTCCGAAGAGAAAAACTTGCAAAAAAGATCATGTCTTTTTTGGGGATTTTGATTGTCCATCTTGTTTTCTCCTATTCTCAAGAGAATTGAGAATGAATAAGGAAGGCAATCGGTGAGAGAACAGAGGTTCGCCAAGGTGTTTGGAAGATATATGTTTATTTTGTTCTTGTCTAGCTTAAGAGTTTTCTTTCTAAATTGAAATAAGTCTTTTAAAAATATTTAAAGCTTATATGTATAATGATTTTTTATAATTAACTTTATTTTATTAAGCGCTTACATTGTTAGAGTTAGTGTTAGGCCCCTTAGGTAAAATCAATACTCAATTACGGTTCATAACACACAGCCGAAACACCTTGACGACTCACACTGTTGCCTTTCATGGTCATCCATAAAATAATATCGCAGGTATGGGATGAGTAAGACAAGAAATGGGAAAGAGATCAATTGTGATGATGTGATCAATTTTAATTTTTCGGCAACTTGCACTTTTCTTATTTCTTCTCTCGCCTCATCATCTCATCTTTTTTTTCTTTTTCATCTCCTCCACCCAACTATATCGCCTTCCTTAGTCTCCTCCTGGCCCCTCAATATTTTGGCCCTGCACGGAGTGATGGTGAGAGAAAATAAATTGGGCCGCTTCAGTGTTAATTTCCTCCGTCAGCTTCTTCATATCCGTGCCCCCCTCTCTGTGGGTCCCCGAATAACACACATGGAGAGGCCGGCAGAAGCGGGAGCATGGAATTGAAAAGAGATGCGTCTGTAGCATTAATTAAAAATTGCGTGGCTTAGATTGGGTGCTACAATAAATAAGCTCGCGGCTAATTCATTTTCCCACGGATCCGCTCCGAGGAGTAAAAATTAAATCGCGATACTTGAAGACCATCATTCAAGAGCACCCAGCCGGTTGCGCTAAAAGTGTGATTTGTGAGAATTAATGCGTACAATAAATAAACAAAATGCGCAATAGCGTTTCCATTTGACGCGATATATTGTGCTCTCCAGTTACATTTTCATATTAACCAATCTTACCTGTGCCCAGAGACAGACACTTAATTAATTTTGACTGAAAGAACCGCACCCGTTTGCCAGCAGTAATCGCCTTCTTGAGCTTTTGCCGCTAAACTTCCCTCTTACCAACTTCCTCGCACATTTTTCACCTAAGCAACTCATCCACCCAAGATTGACTTCCCGACAATGTAAATCAATCACCCACTGCTCAGTCGCCAAAAAGCTCCCGACACGAATATTATAACAATGTGGAGAAAATGACTCAGGATGGTTAATTAATTGGGGTTGAGGCACCTCTTTTTTTCAGCCCATGCGAAAATGCCTCAACTTTGTTTTTAATTGCATCCGTGAGTTTGAACAATAAAACCTTCTGCTCAAACAGCCAAGAGGGTTGTTTATTCTATATACCCTCTGGTGTCTCGATGGTAAATTCGCTAAGTACACTTGAATGTTGGGCCGAAGGAGGGGGGGCTCAATGGTTTTTCAGCAATTTCAGACACTTTACACACTCTCATTGAATAGATTTTGGGTGAATTGTTTTATGAATGAAGTTTGAGTACTTATCAGATAATGTGTACAAGTGTTTTTAAAGCATTTTGCAAAGCGTTTTGGGTATTTGTATATTTGACTTTAAATTTAGATAATATTATAAATTGGATAACTGAAATATTAATTACTTAATTTCTTGGCAAAGAGTAAACTGAAGTTTGGTTTTAATTTAAAATTTGGTTTCCAACTTCCAATTTCTTCCTTCCTAAAATGGACTTCAAAATGAATTTATTGTAACTTTTCAAAGAACTAGATTTTTCGAAATATTTCAAAAATTAATTTTATACTAAACCTCGTTTTCTTGATTTTTTTTTAACATGAAGAAATATTGTTTAAGGTCTTTTCTTGAGCCACCTACCTACTTCTTATAAGCAAATCGGCGAGAAAATCAATTTGAAACACCCTGGGAAAATCTGCCCAACTGCATAAGTGTCCATATCGTGATTGAGCTGGTGGATGAGGCTCAAATATCAGCTACTTGTGCATAAAATGGAGTGTTGAGTAACCCCCTGGGTGATTGCTATTGTTGAAAGAATGAGTCTCGTTATTGGTCGGGACACAAAAGAAGAAGTGAGCGAGGGAGCGCAAGAACCCACATCAAAAACACACGCAGACACCAAAGATAAACGAGAGTGGTGGCCCCTGCTGCGGCGGCAGAGTGGACGCCGGATTATTGCCGGCACCCAATTAGTTGCGGCTATAAACAAATCTATGAATTAATTTAAGGTGAAGAATCGTACATTTGGGTGCTTTGCCGGCGCTCTGGCGATCTCAAGCATTGTCATTCCTTCACGGTGCGGGCTTTTTCGGCTTTTACGAGCGTCTCTGAGTGTCGGAAATGGGCCTGTTTGGTGTGAAGTGACAGGGAGGAATTCATGTCACTCAATGGGCTATTTTGCATAATTCATTGGGGAGCGCCACGCAATTGGCAGAGCGGCTGAGGAGACCTCCCAGAAATACCACGAAATTCGCATCTCAAGAATGTCTCTTTCTCTTGCATTGCAGGATCATCCTAGTCTCAGGGGAACTCCTCTAGCGATGCTGGCGGCACAGTGCAACAAGCTGTCCAGCAAATCACCTCCCCCACTCGCGGATGCCGCCGTGGGGAAGGGTTTCCATCCGTGGAAGAAGAGCCCCACAGGTGGGGGTGGCGCCCCCGGGGGACCTCATTCACCCGGTTCAGGGGTCTCTAGTGGAATCTCCGCCACCAGCAATGCCTCCTCAATGGCACAACGAAGTCTCTCATCGTCTGTGAATTCAATGGGAAATATCACTCCCAGGTAAATAAATTAAACCCCCTATCAGCGGTTTAGGTTTAATATCAATTTATACAGTTGATGATATGCTAATCAAATAATTTTAAAATAACCCATAAAAAGTAATTATTCTGCAAATAAATCATCTTGAGATCATCAATCATCTTCAGAGAATGTCAGAAGCATTTTGTTCGAGGAAAATATCTCATTGTTTGGCGGTTTTTGCTCAAAAATACTTTGATAAAAAAAATCCGATTGATTTTAAAATCTATTCACGTTAAAATTCTCTCCTCAAGAGTCATGCTTGTTTTCAGTAAGATTATGTCATTTTTTTTTTCTTTGCAAATCAACACCATTACATAGTTGATTATTAATTCAAATTCCAAATTAGTTATTCATAACTTTCAATATTCAATGCGATGATTTCAATATTCCTCGAGGAGTGATTTATATTGGCGTTTTTCATCTAACAAATTAAAAAAGACATGAAAATCATAATGAGATTCATTGAGAGATAATAAATTGAAATAAAAACGCCGATAATTTGACTATGATGGTGATTTAAAAATCATTTTCATCGTCAGAGAAATATATTGGGGTCCCAGATTAATTATACACATTGATTTCTTGAGAGTAGAGTAGTGAGCCGACGAGGCGCCACAGCTCATTTTATTCTAACGCGAGGCTTTTTCTCCTCTTGCAGCCGCTCAGTGTCGTCATGCTCAGCGACAGTGACGCCCTCCTACGGGAGTGATTTATATTTCCCCGGTGCAACTACGTCGCCCGCCGTGGCGGATAACTCGCACAGTCACATGCATCAGGGTTTCCTGGGGAAGGTGGAGGGCGCCGCATTGGGGTCTGTGTACTCACGCCATCCCTATGACTGGCCCTTCAACGCCGTCTCGGCCGCAGCCACGGCGGCGGCACACAAGCCGGACGGCGTGAACTCAGGCTGGTGGGACATGCACGGTGCGGCCGGAGGCTGGCTCGACATGGGCAGTGCGGCGGGCATGCATGCCACGATGGCCAATTATGCCACCACTGGCTCTGACTATTCCTCGCTCACGCATTCTCTGTCGAATACGGCGCACCTCCTTGGCTCCGGACAGCATCTCTTGCAAGACACATACAAGAGTATGCTGCCGGCTCAAGCGGTTGGTGGTTTTGGACTGGCCGCCCACGCAGGTGGCGCCCCACCCGCCCCGGCGGCACCACAGGCGCCATCACCACGATCACAGAGGCGCTACTCTGGCCGTGCCACATGTGACTGCCCCAATTGCCAGGAGGCGGAACGCCTGGGGCCGGCTGGCGTCCACTTGCGAAAGAAGAACATCCATAGCTGCCACATCCCTGGATGCGGCAAAGTGTACGGCAAGACGAGCCATCTGAAGGCGCATCTGCGCTGGCACACTGGAGAGAGGCCATTTGTATGCAATTGGTTGTTCTGTGGGAAACGATTCACTAGATCCGATGAATTACAGAGGCACCTCCGGACGCACACGGGTGAGAAGCGCTTCGCATGTCCCATCTGCAACAAGCGCTTCATGCGCAGTGACCATCTCGCGAAGCACGTGAAGACCCACAACGGCGGCTCGGGCGGTGCCTCGACCAAGAAGGGCTCATCGGAGTCCTGCTCGGACTCTGAGGAGAACAGCCAGGGGGATTTGCACCATCAGCAGCCACAGCTGGCGCCGCATCAGGCACAGCAGCCGCCACAGCCGCAGCCATTTGGCCAGCAGCATCAGATTCACTCACCGGCGCCAGCGCTCCAACACCACACACCGAGTCCAGGGCTCGAGCATGGTGGCCTTCCGCCGCCGCTCGACGTAAAGCCTGGCCTCGTCTGAGATGAGGCGGGGCACCCGGCGCTGCTGGCGACGCACCAATTGGTGCAGTGGCCGCCGCCAGGGGCTCCGGGTGCTTCCGCCGCCTCTCTTCTCTGGCCCCAGTGAGAACCCACCGTTTGGGGCCAGAGTAGTGTGTACTTTTTCGTTAGAACCACGCCACAATACTGAACGCCCTTCGCGATATATCCTCAAGCGCCCATTCGGCTCACACCTCTTGAAATTTAAATAAAACAACACGATTATTTTGGTATTTTTTATGATTTTAATAAGTCAGACTACATTTTTTATTAATTATTATTTGATCAACTATAAGTTCCTATTCTTGTCAAAATTTATTTAAATTGGGCATTGAGAATATTTCCCCCGCGTGCGACTAGAGGAAAATTATAAATACTTCATGGTACAAATTGTTTAAACATGGCTTTTCTCACTAATAGAAAAGAGGCGCAAGAACCTCTGAATTACTGTAAAAATCCCTCTAAAAATACATATAAAATACCACTTTAAAATTGTAATTGGAGCTTGCGTGCTGTTGTCGTTTCCATCTCCTATCTTTATCTCCTTTCAGGGGTGGCACAAGAATCTCTCTGGAAGAAGAGGAAAGAAGCACAAGAGACAGGAAGAAAAAAGGTGTATCTAGAGTAAAAAATCATCAATTATGAGATATTTTGTAAATAATTGTTACTTGACGTAATAAAATTGATAGTGTCTATAGAGATAACACAAATTTCAACATGAGAAGAAATTTGCATTGCAATGTGCTTCTTCATTTTATGAATCACTCTCAATTTGTGTGGGAGGGGAAGTAAAAATAACTAATTAAATGAGGAGGAATAAAGTAAAAGGTAGAAAAAAAATTCAGTGTATCGTCACGAAAAATTTTCTTTTGAAAAAATTAATTTTATCTCTTAGCTTTTCTGTTTCTTCAATAGAACAAATGATATCACAGAGAGAGAGAGAAAGATAAATCCGCAGTGAATGAGGCGTAAAACCCATTGTGAAAGCAAATTAAACGAGGTTTAAAAGTGAACACTTAGACACAGATGAAATGTCATAGAATTCTATACTGTAAATAATTTATTACAATTTAAATTATATTTATATCCCTTTTAGAAGCGATGAAAATATCATTTTTGAAAATGTAAGGAAAACTTGTTATATATAAATATCAAATTGAATGATGTGTACTTAAGAGAAAAATTCTAGAAGTGTAAAGGAACTGTGTAAAATTTGGATATTCATCGATATGAAGTTGAAGAGAAAAAATCTTACTATTATCAATTTAAAAATTATAATTGTGTGTAAAAAAAGAAAGATGAACAGAAAATCTATTGAGAAATAAAATCTAGACCAAAGTTCTGAAATTTTCCTCCATCATTTCTTCATTCTTCATTCTCCTGTTGAGGTGTATCACTTTTTCTGAGCAGGTGCTGTGACAGTGGAGACGCCAGGTGAGTGCGAAAGATCGTGTGAAAAGGAAGCTTAAAAGTGCGAAGAAGCTCATGAAGAATGGCAAATGGGTCATTTTGCCGTAAAGTCGACTTCCCATGAGGATGCAAAGAACAATCCAAAGTGGTGACTTTTTCTACATCAAATTGCTGAGTCAAAAGAAACCACCCTCTTGAAGGGCAAATAGTCCAACCCTCTAGGAAAATGATTTTCTGATTAATTACGGCGTGGAAGTTAAATTTTATTGCACAACACACAAGAGACAATTTAGAACCATAAAATCGGATGAGAAATGATCATAAAATCCATTCACCCTCGAGATTTTCCCATCTCTCACTCATGAGAGACTCTTTTTTGCCCTCTATTCACGCAACCTTTTCCCTCTAAAAGCATCTCCCACCCCTCCGTTGGAGTTCCAACAATGGCAAAGGAGCATGAGAGAAAAAACATATTTGACATAGCAAAGTAGAAAATTAAATGAGAATCACCCACAAATGCGAGCAATTGAAAATTTATGCTGGAAGAACTTGAGCCATGGTATGAGCAGTTTATTTAGATGCGCACAAATTGACAATTTTGAGATCATTTGCATGAATCCAAGGTTCTAACCATCATGAGGGTGGAAAATTTGTATTCTCCCTGTCATCGTTCTCGATGGGTGGGTCTCTTTGTGACTTTGAGGGTAAATTTTGTGGTTTTTCGCACAGTGAAATGTTAACGAGGTTGAACATCAACTTTGAGATTTTGGCCAAATGGAAATTATATGCGAATTTTTACACTGATGGAAGACGAGGAGATGATTGTGAAGGCTCGTTTTAATCAAGGAACTTTTCACTGGGTGACAAAAATGGGGAAATTGAAACTGATTCTTAAGCTTCCTGATGATTCCATTAGCTGATATTCAATTTAGATTAAAGAAACTGGGATCTGAAGGAAAGCAACTGCTATCTGTTCTGAAATGAATTAGATGAATTAGATGATAATGTATTGTTTTAACTTTGATTAAACAATAAAACTTTCGTCGGCGTTGTTATGAGTTAAGAAATTAAATTACTTAAGTTTTATTTTACTAATTAAACTTGGTACAGTTATGTATAAATTTTGGTAACATTTTTGGAATAACCGTGTTCTCCCCAATTCCATGTTTCTTGTGTGTTTCTTCTCATGTTTTACGTTTTATGTATTCTTAATTAACCCCTTCTGTTTTTACTCATAAGAGTATCGTACTATAATTCCTTACAGTTTTCCTCTAATGGATTGAGGATTATAAATGGATGAAGAATGAGGCTTCGACGTATTTATCCTCTCATTACGAGAATCATTTCTTTTCTCATAAACACAACAAGAAGGAACTAATTCAGCTGAAAATATCGTGTCTAATGAAAAATTGCTTCAACACTTTCTTATGACACAACCGGCTATAGAAATTAATCTTCATTAAACAGAGTGAGAGGTGTAAAAATGATCTTTATCCAGGATTTTCCAGTAAACCTATCAATAGCACAAAAATCAATAAATTTTCATTGAATTTTTTCCTTCTCCTTTTTTCATTATTACTCACTTGACTTGTGTTGAGTTGTAAATTATTAAAATTTGACTTCTTCACAAGGCAATAAACTTACACAAAACACGAGAAGTTGATAGGAAAAGTGTATGAGAGGAAAATAGAGTCAACCACATTTTTTGTTATGCTCTTTTTCCATGCTAAATAAATAATAAATATTACCACGCGCTCATTGAATGTGTTTTCAGGATGGTTTTCATGCAGAGTTTTGCCGGGGATTCAATGCTCGTTGGGAGGAAAATTCAAACCCTCTTAACAGAGAGGGTATATAAAAAACCAAATCATGCGATTAAATTTCTCTGCTATTGAGAACATTCTCGTGGATGGGAGGGCAATCCCAGCCACAAATGTCACCCCCAAGAGTGAGAAACACAGTGGGAAATTTACACCGTGAAAAGACACCCGCCGAATCCGTCACGGGTGGTGTTTGGATGGGTGAATAGCAATCAGGTCGAAGGACCAACCTCTCAATTGAATATACCTTATCGATTTACATGCAAAATCTTGAGATTAAAAGACCACCCCTGAGGTGTTATATTGAGAAATAAATGCCTTGAACAATAATATGAAAGGGTTTTCTTGCATGTGATTCAATAATTCAATTTTCTGTCAATATTTTTATCAAAACATCCACTGGCGTATGACTAATTCGTGGTTTCATTGTTGTGCGTCTTTTTACCTTAAACAATTCACAACTCCTTTTGTGGCAAGGAGTCCTTCCACGAGCGTTCGCACTTCTTTCAACGAAAACTCGCAAAATGCCACCGTCTCTCAGTGAATTAATTGATAAGGCGTGTTCTCCTCTGGGTACATACACATTGTTTTGTCGTAATTGAATGTGATTATTGAATAAATTTCCTCTCAACTTTTGGACATGTCAAAAGGATTTCAATATATTGACTCGTTGTCGTGCTGCGATGTTCGTTGGCAATCCATTTCTCGAAATTGGAAATTCAAATTGTTCGTCAATCAAAGGGGAAAACTCATAAATGCAAATGCCAGCCATCATCAAAGTGAAATCGTCTCTTTTGCCGAATCGACTTCAAATATGCAAGAGAAGCTGCCGAATTTTCAATGAGCTGCTCCATCCTAGGGGGAATTGCCAACGTGAGGAGACTCTGAAGGGGATGGTAACTTTTCCAGCCAATGAAAGGTAGATTCAGAAGTGTTTGATTTGCATGAGTTGCTACAGAAAGGATTGTATACATTTTAACACATAAAGGTATGTTTTTTACTACTCTCTTAACTTAAGAGATTTGCAATATATTATAGTTTTGGTGTAAGTTGAAAAATTGCAAATTTAAAAATTTCTGATACTTCACCTTGGAGTTTTCACAAAATTATCCACCTGTAATTTTCAAAATAACCCAAAATTGTAGCTTCAAAAATCCCTAAATAATGTCACAGGACATTAAACGAGAAAATGATTCTGGTGGAAAAAAGCCTGGTACGTTGCAAAATGTGGCAAAGCGCAAAATGTAAAATTTCCAATGGTAAAACCACAAAGTCCCTAATCAAAATTCCCTGCACAAAATTTTCGGTTGCGGGAAATGTGCTGCAAATAATTTCCACACATTGGGGACTTTTCAACAGCGATAAATCTCAATTGAGAGACAATCAACCCTCAATTGTTGCCATTGCATTAAATTCAGTTAGCAAAATTGTTGTTAAATCGAAACGAAATCTCATTATGAGTCACATGGAAGAACGCTCACCCTTGCTTGTTTTAACCCCCGGATGAATTTATGGATGACATCTCCGGCGAAATTCCACTCGAGTATCAATTTCCACCCTCTCGTTCAGGAGGACCTCATTTGAGATCGTCATCTCACATTATTTGCCCAACACCATCGCATATCTCTTTGCCTGCATCTCAAACAATAACGACTTCGACGACTTCCCTCTTCGGGTCGGGTGAATCTTTGTTCTGTCGGCAAATTGAGGGCAAATGAATAAAAGCCATTTAATTACTTCCATCGATCGTTTCCCGGGTGGTGGTTCAGTTTCCGTGGCTGAGATTTGAGAAGGAGAGATGGGAGATGTGTGTGATTATTGGGCTACGGGAGGCTTCACCCATTCATTGTCATCTGATGATGACACTGAAGATGACACTGTGTAATTTTGCATTAATTTATCAATGTCTGTTGCATGTCACCCCACTTTAAAGGGTATTTATCTTCTTACAATGTACGATTGGGAGTAAGTAATTATAAGAATATTACCAGCAATCATCGACATATGCGACATTCTTCTTTTTGACCACAAGATGTTTAACAGATGCCTTCAATTTCCCATTATTTGAATTCCACGCTCTGTCTCTTCACCTTCTACTTGAGTAGGTTTTTTTCTCGTTTTCACGCTCTTCTTGTTTCATCGAATTTCGGGACATATGCAAAGGAAGGGCCAAAGAAAACTGGAAGGTTTTGAAAGAAAGTCCTGCAATCAATAGAAAAGTCTAAGAACTAAAGAGAAAACTTTTGGCCATGTGCTGAGTTCTTATATACTAACTTCATGTAATTTTGAAAAGACGATTTTTTTTAAATTAAAGAGAATGAGATTCCTAATACTTTTTGATAATAACTTCTTTACAACGAAAAAATTAAGATCAGATAAAAAGAAGTCTGTAAGAAAACATAATGAAGTATTTGTTCTTAAAACCTTCTAATTTGTAGGAACTTTCTGATGAGGATTTAGCGCGTTTTAAATATATCCAATGTCTTCATCATTGTTAGATTTAGGAAAACTAAACCATTCATAAGAACCTTCATCCAAATGATGTGGAAAAATTTGGCGGGAAAATAGTCACTGAACAGATTCAGCAAAATTGTGAGAAAATATAAAAAAGAGTCTAATTCCCAAGCATTTAAATGTCAATACAGAATTTAAAAAAAAACTACAGGGAAACAGGTTACAAACAATTTATATTAAGCAACTCATTGAGATTAGGAATGGCTATGAAATAAACTACTGACCCGAGTCCAGCGAGTCCCACTGTCTCATTTAATATTTTCTGGTATTATTAACAATGTATCATTGTCAAGTAGAATGTCTTGCAACCGAATCCCAAAACATCTATACGCTGTAATTTAAACAAATTACCGGAAAAATCGACAAAACATGTACCTATTGGTATAATTAAGTTTTTCTAAATACCCACATTTAGAGGCAGTCAAGTAGGAAAGTCACAATGGAAACTGCCATTTAACTTTTTACTTCATTTTACTCTATTGTTATTATATTATCATGCACCACGACGGCATGACATTTGAGGGAATTTTTTCCCTGAATTACGATGCCCATTTGCGGGATAGAAATTGGAAATTGCACAAAAATCCACAAAAATTTGCTTCGACATATTGCTTATTGTTCTTGAACAAATATACATCTCAGCTTGAAAACCTCACACTGTGTGAGAACTCTCTCGACTTTTGATCCTTAAAAAACGATCCCTTTGTCCTCACTTTTTCAAAGGAATGTCCGTGGGAGGCTCATGAGCGATATCGCGTTTCAATCCTAGCTAATTTTATCCTCCTGAGAACTCAAGATGGAGACACCTGTCGAGCTGAATTTGTGTGGAAGGTGCTGAGAAGTGCAATTTTGTGCCATTTTCTGTGATGACGATCTGAGAATTCCGCCCCTGGGTGATCATCTCACGATGCCATCTTATGCGGTGCGATAATTGTCTCTAGGAGCTGCAAGAGATATTACGCGGCCATTGCTGCAACACGAAGTGGAATTGTTGGTGGAGAAGAAGTGGAGCAAAAGGAGGGAAAAAAGTCATTGGCGATGTTGAAGGAAATGGTGTTGCTGGATTAATAAGTTCTGAGAATTTTCTTGAGCACTTCAAATGGCAAAAACTTTGTCGTTTCTTCAACTGTCGTGCACCTCAGCTCCACTTTAAATAGCGCCTTCTATCCAATGTCTCCTTGGCATTTCTTATACGCTCAACCTTTCGTGCCCCGGCATTTGTGATATCTCGCAAAAGAATAGAAGGTACCAGAAAGCGAGGTTGATTATAAAAACGACTTGTAAGAATGGTCATGGATTCGGATATATTTCAATGCAGAAGTGAATTAATACATGGATATGTTTTTCTGTGTTATAAATGGAGAAAAGGGGGCGTCACTTTCCGGTGGTTGGTAAATATCCAGACCATACAATTTTCTCTCTCTGCTGCCCAGTGTTTTTCTCCACTGCATTTTTACTACCACTTCAACTACCCATTTGTTTTCTCTTGATACGCGCAATGGGAACCACTGCAATATTGGACTTTTTTCCCTCACTCACCCAAGTTTTCTCCTCATCGTCAATTGTTTCAAACAATGCAAGAAAAAAATGTTCAATGGAATTGGATTAAATTGAAATGATAATAGATAGTCAATATTCCCTGACTGAATTATAGAAGCTTTCAATGTTAATGAATCTTTTCCTGGGCGATCAATCTAATGGCTGCTATATATACGTATGTACATAATCAGGAAGTAATACCATTTATAGGATATTTAATTTCTTTGAAACAGTTAAGGGCATAAAAGAATTAAAGCGATCTAGCTAGACGATTTAACGATTCATGTAGTTTCCTGATTCATAACGAATTCCTTGAGTTGGGGTGGAGTACCTGGAAAACCATCATATGAAAATTATATCTAATTTTCTACATCACCCCTGTTGCCGATTATCTCCAATTTGATCTCTACAATCTTGGACATCTTCGAAATTCTTAACATAATCAAAATAATTGAACCACATACAATCTTCACTTGCCTCTGGTGCTTTCTGAGTAACTAAAAAAGATTATAGAGTGATAAAATTTTATGATCTGAATCTTTCTTATCGTGCCATCAAAGTTAACCCTTCAACAACGAGAAACTCACAAGGTCAACCCTTGGCAATTTTTAGGACAATTTGAATCATTCACTCAATTTGGACGAAAATCTTAGGTCTTTGGTATATATTCTCGTGGAATTAATAGGTGAGATGCTTGAGCCAAATCTCCCAAATTAACTGAAGAGCCTTTCCAGAGAGGGAAAATTGATATAATTGAGTGGGATTTTGGTGAGAGGGTGTGCAGATGATTTTTAGAAGAAATGGGCATCAAATTTCGAGTGACCCAGAAAAAGTCCGGTGATTGATGGGAATGAGGGAGAAGTGACAACGACAAAAGTCTACCCTCGCATCATTATCTTCGGGAATTATGCCTCTCTTGCTCCGCTCCTCCACCGCAAATGTGGGGTAATTTGATGTGTGGATGAGTAATCTTGTCTAATTTGGCAAAATTGCACCTAAAATCGATGCGATGATCGATTTCTTTTGAAAGTTATCCCGTTAGATCGCTTCTCGGGATCTTTCACTGTCCTCTCGCCAAATATTGCTATTATTGTGGGCATAGAAATTGCCAAAATCATTGGATATATCGATGTTCAATCAATTAGAGTCGTTGGGGGATGGCAAAAAACCAGCCAGACAGTCGAGGAGGATCGTGAGGCAATCCCAAGGAAAAATCCCGCCCGGAGCTTCTGACGCGCAGATTCAAGGAGTGAATCTCAAAAGTGTGGCTCGCGGTGAATTTGTGGTTGTAATTCAAATAATTTGTGCATCATTATTCGACGCACTGTGCAACTATAAAATTAAATTGCACGACCTCAACCCATCATCATCCACTTTAAATACGATTTTTGCACTCGCATTTTTTGACCATCGCGATACTGTCAGGAATTTTCCACGAGCAATTTTATCTCCTCACCTCTCCAGTCAGCTCAACCCTCGATCCATGGAGGGGCATCTCTTTCGTCAGCATCTCACCTGAAGACTAGCTGAGTTACGTGCTGTTGCAAGAGTGTCTCGGTGGATGAATTACTGGCAATTTCATCCTCGAGAGAGCGGCATCTTTCCATGAAGAAGCCTCGCCGCTGGTGCTTCTGTTCTTCAACTGCACCAGAAATTTCCCAACAGCAAATGCCTATGATTACAGCATATTGTAACGACTTATTAATTACTGCAATCTATCCATGAGACATGCCACTTGACATATGTCAATCCTCACCGTCTCACAATGAGTACCATCAAGTGGGTGTCCTGAGAAAAGGCAACCCTTTCTCGGAAGAAAAACTTTAGCCGATGCGAGGATAAAAGTGGGAGGGAAGTTGTGGCTTTGGACAGATGAACAAAGAAAAGTACCCACAATTATAGGGTGAGACGATATTAACGAGACAAAATTGGGCAGGAGGATGAGAAAAAGAAAGGATGAGCATTCAACAATTGCCTCTGTTAGTTCCCTTTCATTTCTTTATTAAATTATCGTTTGAAATTTAAGCTCTTTTGGCTGATCGTGGGAGGATCTCTCTGGTTGAGTTGCATGCAATCTGGTGATCTTTCACTAACTGTCTCTGAAAGTAATCAATCATTTAACCAAAAAAAATAATGCATTTTTTATTGTAATTGAAGAATTAAACTAACTTGGGGAGGGGGGTTCTTTAAAAATCTGAAGATATTCTATCTGAAACTGTCAATTTATTTAAACGTATGTTTAGCTTTTAAAAGTATATAACGTACGTTCGCAACCTACTTCTAAGAGTCTTTTAATAATTTTCCTGTTCAGCAAAATTGAAACAGATACAAATCAATTATTTTCCTTCAAATTAGAGATATTTTCGCCAGGTGTGGTTTATTAGTGTGTTTGCAGATAAGTTAATATGATGAATTGAGGTGTTCCTTCATTTTCTTAAATTATTGCTGTCTGCCTATTTGAGTATGAAAGTATACGCCTCGAAGCAGTAGAAAATACTTGAACTATTAGCAAATAAGCATCAATTGGCATCATTTAAATTTTCCATTGGATATCTCCCGCAGATGCACATTATGGAAATCTCTTCTGGCCATTTTCATCTCTATCAAACCACCTCAAATTAACCCCAAAGTGTACGCGGTATTTAATTGAATTCTTGGAATATCAGAGATTGTCTTAATTAAAATGGCTCTCAGTGGAACACTTGGTGTCTCTGCCAGTGGAGGCTATGCTACGCTCGCGCGTCCTGATTGGCTGATATGTATTTAAGAATGAAATTAATTAGCAATATATGTATAGAAGATAATGAAATGATACGATTGTGCAATACAAATCATTAAGGCCGGTGAGCACGACGGGGGAAAATGAGTAATTGGCAGAAATACACAGATTCTCCAATTGATGATGGCTTGGAAATGGAAAAATGCTTACAAAAGACTTTTCAGTTGGCTTCTCTATACCGGCTGACTAATAGAGTGCACCGATGCTGAGCATATAATTGGTTCGTGGAATAAGCAAATCGCATAAATTCCATATGCACAAGATAAGAAGTATTCCGAAAAAAAGGCGAAGAGTGAGGAGAGGGCATTCAGCAATTTTGTGAATAACATTAAATTGGTCCTCGCATCGTTCTTGTGCTTTTTTCAACGAAGTCAATATATACGAAAAATCACGCGAAACAACAATAAAAACTCACGATTAATTTGCATATTAAATCGACAGTAATTTGGAATATAAGTGAGATGATGGCGAATTTTCTTCAAGGGATTCTCCACTTTGGCCCGCTCTTCCATCGACTTCTTGGCCACTTGCCTCTCGCTCATTCGCCTGCACCGCATGGCCAGTAGTTTTTTGACTGCAGCTCAAAATAAAACGATTTATGCAAATTTATCGGCGTGCAAAATGGCTGACCGGATTTATTCCCCTCGCCCCGCTCGATGGGGTTGCCGAGGAAGGAAATATTCTTGCGCTGCAGCATTTTTGTGCATATTCCCCGGCAATTTGGCCCCTGTGAGAACCTCAACGGTGGAAACTGCAACGAAATTGGCCAATTTTGAAGGTAGAAAAGCAAATCAAATTGTATAAAAAAGGGCCACTTTTCTGGCTTCCCTGGCAACATTACCTCAGACATTGTTACAAAGCATTTTTCTCACTTTTCCATTACTTCCATACTTCCCAATAGAATCGACACAGCGGATAAAACCATATAAAATTTATGATTGTGATTAACAACTTCTGGTTCCCGCCTCTCGATCTCTGACATCTGATGCGAGGATTCCCTCACCATGAATGTTTGTCTCCTTGTGTACCTAGTCATTCAGGCCTCATGTTAATTTATTAAATAACACAATACCCAGGCTTTCTCCCTGGTCCGTAGACTGCATTTATTCGGTAGGTCTTCCACCGGCGAATAATAGATTTTTTATTGTTGCAAATGACTCGTCACGCCCAACATTGCATCCCAAACCATTCCCTTTAGATTCTAGTCTGTAGCACCCTCCATTCCGGGGATATTTCGCGCCAGAAATCTCACACAAATCCAACAGCTGCTCCTTTTGAATAACATTATTGGAAGTCTATTAAACTCAACAGAATATTGCAATAAATCCCTACATATATTTTTTACATTTTTCAACAATCACGTCTAAAACTTAGTTAAAAAATTTATTTTCTGTTACTTATAATTTGTGATTTTGTCACGTAAAATAATCTTTGATTTGATGTAACCCTTTACTAAGAAAACCCCTTTAAAAAAGAAACAATTTGCTTTGCAAAGGGCTTACAACGTACATTCTGCATGGAACACTGAATATTTCACCCAAAGAGACCATAAAAATTTTTGCATGAATAAATTAAGCGTCTATAATTAATCGGGGTTCATTAGCAGCAATTTCTCAGCTCAGAAGCCTTCAATTGCATCTACTTTTGCAACATAATTACTTTCTGGGTATCATATTCCGCATTAATTCTTCGGCTTTTCATTGACATTGACCATGCGTAGAAAATTTTTACCGATATTTTATCCGCTGGCCACTGGGGCGGTGTTATTTCTCGCTTTTTTGCTGTTTTTACCATATATGGGTGGCTTCTTAAACAAATAAAATACCATGAAAGAGACATTGACGGTGCAAATTAAGACGTTAAGGAGATGTTTCTTAGGTTGTAATAGAGGCAATATTGTTTTGTTGAGTCTTGAGGATGAGTTCATGTAATTAACTAACCCTTTGCTACTTTGCGATACCCTCGACTGCGTCCTCACCAATGTTGGACAAGAGTTTTGGTGTGAAATAGCATGTTTTTTCATCAAATTAATACGTAATTGAAGAGTCAATTAGAGAGCGGCTGCAATTGAAGAATATTCCAGGAGGATTTACCCAGGGGGCGGAAGAGCTCCTCTAAAGATAGGGGTGTCAAGGGAGTGTCTGTTGGTGCGAGAGGGTGTACACCCCCAACCGCCCATTTGAATGCAAACGGTCGGAGAATGAAAATCAAAATTTAACGCCTTCATCAGTCAATTTCTCTCGTCATCAAGAAAGGGTTGAAAGGGGAAGTTTCCGCCTTCTGGCAATCGGGTGGTCTCAAGAAGACTCTCCAGATCACAACAAACTAATCTCTCGAGAGGAAGATTATGAAAATGGTTGAAAGTTATGATTTCATGTGTGGGATAAGCGAAAGTGACTTTATGGTTTCCACATGTCAACGAGTCCATCGTGTGAGGTCCATACTCCATAGTATCACGAAAAGCATATTTGCTCCACTTGTAGTGCATTAAAAGCCACTTGAATGAGCAATTATGAACAGATTCTCTTCCACAATCTCTCCACAGGCAAACGAAGGAAAGAAAAAACCATAAAATTTTTCTGCCATCCCTCTTTGATCTTTTTCCCACCCAATATTAATGTTCTATGTCATCGTAATTTGTCACATTTTCACAAAAGAAAGGAAGACGCGCAGATAAAACACTCTGCCGATTTAACAAGTAATAAAACGAGAAGCATTTTTGCCAAATACACTCAATTCATTACATTTTTTCATTCAATCTCTTTACACATCCGCAACAGAGGATATTGATGACAGATTTTTATGGTTGGCTTTTTATGCATTAGAGAGAATCGTCAAACCGACATCCTTCCTCCTCGCGACGTTGTCCCCCTAATAAAAATTCATTGAAAAGATATTACTTCCGAGTCGATGAGTCTTTTCTCAATCAAAATAAACCCTGACACCGACAAGAGATTTGGCTTGAATTGGCCGACTAATTAGATGCTATTTAAAATGCAAAGGGAGAAAATTTCTTGATGTGGTGTTTGATTGTAATTTTGAAAAATAAGATATATCATTTTTAATTATTAAGGATTAATTGAAGATTGAGTAGATTTTAATTCAAGATTATTTGTTAAATATAATAATAATATTATTTTAATCGTGTGGTGTACAAAATTGATTTTAATAGATCTTCCCTTGGGCAGATTTACCCTTGGTATTTAACTTTTCCGGCATATATATTTAACGAAAGAAAATCTACTGGAAAGAGTGGGTGAAAATTTAAAAATTTTACCCGTTTGTCCGGAATGATTGAAATGAGAATGATTGTCATCCCTTTCATCTTCCGCTTCCAGTAAAAACATTAACACTATCAATTTGTCACCCCAACGTTGTAGATCTATTGTCGATCTCGACAAATAGTTGCTTGATTTATTGCACACTCCAGTACCAAATGCTGGGAACTTCTTTGTTGTGACCTCTCGCTGTGCACACTCCTTATACATTTTTGGCGAAATGTCGAGGGATGTTTAGTGCCATTGTGCCGAACCTCCCTCCGTGCGACAAAGGCATCCCTCAACGGTCAGACCGCATACACCAGAAATTAATTTATTTATTAATGGAAATTACTCTTAAGAGACTCTCCAGTGGTGAAGAAAGTCATTTCTCGCCGGTTGATGGAAAATATGGTGTATAATTGCATAATTTGCATATCTAGCCGATAAGACGAGGCCCCGTCTTTGGATTTTCTGTGGAGGTGGCTCAATTGTAAGAGTGACTTTTGGTTTTATTTTTTCGGAAGAACTCCAGACTTTAACCATTATTCTAATTTCAAATTTATGCCACTTTTAGTAAAGCTAAATAGCCTGTGATTATAGTGTTTTGTATGGATTTAATTCACTCTCACAATTATGTATTTTTTACTTCTTCAACATCGGCGAGCCACAAATTGCTCATTCTACAACCATTGCTGTAATTAACGTGCGACAGGTGTGGTTTCTATATTTATTTATTTCTATGCTGAGACATAGCGATCCTTTATATCAGAAATGTTTTTTCTTTAAGAGATTGATCTTCGATGTTAGGGTTTTAAATTAAATCAATTGGGGAGATTTGGTGGCCGCCATGGCGTAAGTGGGAGACTCGCATGGGTACCAAGAGGCGAGCAAAAAATGGCGAATATCACTTGGAGTCCGGCAGTGCAGGAGGAAGGTGCAAAAAGAAGGTGTCTCGCCGCAGCAAAAGATCTCCATTGAACGAAGATGAGCCCCTGTGATCTGCGCCGAAGCACTTGTCGGGGTTCCACCTCGCGAAAGCCACTGTTGCATGATAAAATCGTGAGATAATCGCGTGTTTTTACAACTTACCTGGGTATTTGTTTGGCCCTATTGTGAGCTCGGCGTCGATTTCATTGGCGCGAGGAGACTACCACACTCCGCCTCCGTTTTGGCGGTTGCCGCCGCCACAGCCTCGAGAAATGGTGCGGCGGACCGGGTAGAAAAAATAGGGGGCTCCCAGAATTGCATGCACATCCGCGTACAAGTCCATGCCTTCGGGCTATTTGGAGCTCCATGGCGTCCATTGGATGGGCCGAGCCAGCAGAGGCACTTTAACGATTTAATTAGGAGGAAAAATCGGGAAAAATTAAAATGATTGCTGGGCGATTTGGGCGAATTGGGGCCTCGGGCTGTTCACTGGACAGTCTCAGTGTCCGTGACCGAACACGCGCAGTGAATTTTTAATAAGCTTTTTCTCCATCACTGCATCTCAGCTCAGCTCAGACGTCTCGGTTGAAGAAGCACCAACTCGGTGGCTTCTTATCTGGATGCGATAAATTAATCATTATATACATGGTTTGGAAGATTCCCCTCTCCGGTATAAGACGATGTGTAGGTCTAAACAATTGTTGAAAATTGCTTTCCACCATTTTCAATTTTTTTTAAATGATTTATACACAAATTCTTGAACAACTTAACCTTTTACCTATCATTTGTAAAACCCTTATATGCGAGATCAAGATACATATATAAAATGAAGCTGAAAGGATTTCATCAACCATTCTCCTCGGAATCCCTCACATCGTTTTTGCAACTGAAAAACGGAAGTTATGAATCAGATTACTGTCGGCAGTTTTGGATATATGGGAATAAAAGAGTGAAAATCGGTTATTCTTGTGAATTGTTTAGCATTGATGAGATAATTTCATGTTATTTGCGAGGACGTTGCAACAGGCCAGATGAGGCGACAAATACGAGAGAGAGCGCGACCCTCCAGAAAGTCATTCCAGGGGTTGATGGAAAACCTTCCTTGAAGCCTCTTATTAGACACTCAGTGGGTGATAATTTCCATCCTCGGCACATTTGTCTGCTGCCACGGTGATTCCCAAAATCCCCGCTGAGCTTATAACTGTAATTATATCTTAGTTACAGGAACAGGATGACTATTTGTGCCCGCGTGCGCCTGATCCTCCCTATATAGTCCATTGAGAGCACTCGCGCGATCTCTTAATGGAGGCAGATGTGAGGGTAATAGGAGTATCACTAAGAGACTTTCATTTCCTCGAAAAATGGAAACATCTCTCTCGACACCTTCAACTGGGGCATTTGGGTGCCTCCGGAGAGTGAAAAAGAGCGGCATTGTTTCCAGTGGCAAATTGCACGTGAGATTGCAATCGAATTCGAACAAGAAATGGTTGTACTCTCACTTCCTTTTTCACCCGATCGGCTTCCCATGTTTATAATTCGGCTGGAATAATTGGTAGGCTCACCAGTTGAGTTTCTTCTAATTCCATTTACACATGGGATTCGACCAAAGGGGTATCCACCATGTATAATTTAAATGGGTTTGAGCAATCAAAGCTTATTATGCAGATGGTCGAATATCTGAATTGCTGAATTAAAACACATCCAATATTGATTGATTTTATTGCGCAAAAGTGGAATATGTAGCGGTTCATGGGCTCTTTCCTGCAACCAATTATGATATGCTCTCTGTGTGCAAAAAATTATTCAGAAAAAAGAAATGCATATCGAGAGATATGAGATACCAATAAATGGATCGATCTCGAGGCACGTCAATCAGCAACATTATATGAGCCAGAAGCTCACAGAGAGAGATCGCTGGCAAATGATTTCTCAGGAAATCTGCACGCACAAGTGATCGCAATTGCAGAAATACCATTTTTAAGTCGTACATTCGCAATCCAACCGGAAATACACACCATCTCGCCATTGGATATAAAACAAACATGGAGATTCTGCGTAGTCGACTCGCAATTAAGTTACTTAATCTGATGAGTGGAGATTGAAAGGAGGGGAAAGATATTGAATGCAATAAAATCATTAATAATTTAAAAATTGTATAATAGGTAAAGAATGAATATTCAAATTGAATTTGGCTCAAATTTGTTAACATATACATGGATATACTTATTTAAAGGTTTCCAAAATCATCTGGTATATGAGCTATTAGATATCCTAAGATTATTGTGTAGGAAACGAAATTTCATATAAAATTTCTGAGAAGATTAAATCAAAAAATCTTTCTCCCTCTCTCTCTTATTTTTGTTTTAATATCTTTTGGGAACCAAAGATACAAGAAAATGTTTAAAAATTGTATAAATATTATAGAATTAATTTATAAGAAGCATTTTGAGAAAGTTAAAACTCATAAAACTATTTTTTTTAATTATTACGCGATATACATAATTCGTCGTTATATTCTAAATGATCCAGATAAAGATATTTGATGTACCTACTAATGTTGGTTATTCCCCAAAACTTGTACTGAAATGAAAACATTTAATGCATTTAATTTAAGTAGGGGAGAGAGGGGAGGATTCGATCAGAAATTTGATGTCTCAGTTTGGGAGAGTTTCCCAGAAAAGCTGGAAGTCGGATTGGAAATCTGTTTGCCTTTATGAATACCCTTGGGTATTGACTTTATAAAACAGGT
>CAKKOB020000242.1:37384-68139 GCA_918844115.2 Phlebotomus perniciosus | reverse complement strand
CCCCTATCAGTAACTTTCAAACAAATTTACCATTTTTTCAGACAATTTCGACTTTTTCATCACTAAGATGATGCGCTAGCGATTCACAATGTATAAAGGGGTTAATGGGGTAATGTGGCCTGTAATTTAACATTATAGGGGATTGCCCTATAACGCAAAGAGAGGCGCTAAGCGCCTCGTATATATAAAAACTTCAATTATATAGGCCTCTTCAATTTTTTCTCTTTTTTTTCTTATGCTTAAATGGAGCCATAGATGCAAAATAGCTGATACGTTGAAGTGAGATATTCAGAGGATGAATGGTTTGAATGGAATGCAAAATTGACACTGATTACAGCTACTGAAGAGAATGCAACTGAATGAGGAGAAATACATATGTCGTCTCTTATGCATCTGTGAGGCCCTTTACAGACACGGGCTTAGCCGAGAGAAACTTAGCCAGTTCATAGCCAAATCCAGTTCCTTACACACACTAAGCGCGGTTTAGCAATTGCAAATCACCACTTTTGACTGTTTTAGCACTGATATTGTCACTGATATGAACTTCCTCTTTGTCTAAGAGGAAGTTATTTGCAAATTCACTTCTTAATTCACGCAGGTTTGTGTTATTTTGTTCAATTTTGTTGCGACGTGAAAGCCAGTTCGAGACTTTTGACAGAACGCAACTACCATTTCCATCCAGATCAACTTAGAGGTCTGGAACCTTTAGGAAAAGTTGCTACGGATTCGTGAAATGCTTTTTGAGCCTTAGAAATTTTTAAAAAACTCTCAGAAACATTAAAATTTTCGTGAAATTTGGAAAATTTCATAATTTTCCTTAAAAGAATTGATTTTCACTTATACCATTTACAACCTTCTTTTTTCCTTGACCTCTTCAAGTACCAGAAGACTTTCGAACCTCCATTGATTTTCTGAACAGTAAAACAAACATTTTTTTTCATATTCATCTCATTTCCTAAATTTTTATTCACTGGTTGGATGTGAAAAATGCTTCACACTTCTGAGAAATCCTCTGAGAAATCCAGCTTTCATGATTTTTTCTCCATGCTTATATAAAGTCTATTATCTTGATCGTTAGTGTTTAAATTAATTTATAAATTAATTTAGGAAACAAAATTGTGTGTCCTTCGGCATTCTCCTATCCTGGATGTGCAATTTAAAACTTTTTTCCATTACTTTATACACGAACTATTATTATAAAAAAAAGAATTTATTTACACAGATTTGAGTCACTAAAATTGTTTCTTGTTCAAAGATAGAGAGAAAGGGGAATACAGAGAGTCCTACTCGGACTCCAAAAGGGGGGCGCACAAAATATTCCGGGGGTGCGGGTTTGGCGTGAAAACAGAAAGCAAGGGGGAGAATAGAGATCATTTTGAGACAACACTCACTTTTGTCACACATTTTTTTTTTCACCACACAATACAAACATCGTCGGGATCCGCCGTCTACGGTGACTCCTATCCGTTCTTCCCTTTGGCCTGTGTCGCCTGCGCCGACGGCTGTGGCTGCTGTTGCTGTTGCTGCTGCTGCGGAATTGAGATCATCTTGAGGCCTTGCAGAGTCTTCAGGTTGATTGGTCCTCCTTGGAAGCCCGGCGGCAACAAAATCTGCCCGCCACTCTGCAACGCCAGCACAACTCTCTGCTGACCCGGACCACCAGCACTTGCTCCCTTCACCAAGTTCCCCTGCAAAGCAAGGCATTTTAGATCTTCCAAGCAGATCTTTTTGGGCAGTTTTGGATGGGATTTATTGCTAGTTCAGTTTTTCTGGGTTATTTTTCTCGGTTTTGAGACTTTTCGACGAAAATTTTCAAACAAAATGTAATGGATTGACTAAAACTTAATTTTAACAAATCTTTTGTAAAATAGTTTAGTAAAATTAACCAGGTTTAGTTGAAACCAACTTTAGTCATATTTAAATATGACCAAAGTTCTGTAAAAAATCGCCAAGTGTTTGATTAAACGTTCAAATTTCCAATTTTTCGGTCAAATATGGGTCAAATTGGTAAATTTACAAAATAAACCGCTCAAATCTACAACAGATTGGTTAAAATTAACTTTTGGGTAAATAATCAAGGTTCTTGGTTGATTTTTTTTTATCAAATTGTCGCAATTTTATTGACATTGAGAAGCGCTATTTAAAATACCCAAACTTTAGTTGATTCAATTAGTTATAATTTTGTCATTTCAACCAATTACTACGTATTCTTCGATAAATGTTTCGTCAATTATCGATAACAAGCGAATATTTAGCGAATTCTGTGTTAAATTAACAAATCTTTCCGTGAAACTTCAACTTCTTCTCCTAAGTCATCTAAATTCAATTCAACTTTTGTTAAATTAACTACATTCATTTTACTAAATTTTGTAATCTCGTGCTAAAATTTGTCTTCTTCCAATCTAATGATCCTTCCAAATCCTTCCAAATTTTTCCTTTCCTTGCAGTTCCTATAAATTTAATTTTAAATAACTTTCAACTTACCTTCTTCACCTGCGCTCCAAGGATCATCTGAGATGACTGTTGCGTGGCCACCTGAACCGGTGTCTGTACCTTCACTGTCTGCGGTGAAACCTGACTGGACGTCGCCTTACCCGCCGGACTTGCCGCCCCCGCAGGTGTAGCCGCCCCCACACTGTTGGCCCCCGACGGTTCTGCCTGTCCCGACGACTGCACCTTCACAAATTGATTCCCAATCATGACGGTTTGTGCAGTCGAACTGGTGGGACTGATGAGATTGAGACTGTTGCTCTGCACTTTAAGCGTCTGACCACCGATCACGAGATTGGCACCATTTGTCCCGGCCGAACTCTGTAGAATCACCCCCTGACCACTCTGGCCGGGCGCCACTGATTTGCTGGCAATTATCACCGGTTTCCCCCCAATGTGGGCGATATTCAGATTTGATGCATTCACCATCCTGGAAAAAGCCACAATGTGATTTTCTGACCAATTCTGACTTAAACTTTGCCGAAGTACAACTTAAATTTGGTTTGTATCTTGGGTTAATATAGTGTCTTGGATGGACTTAATGATCTATTCAACTATTTCAGCTGACTAAATTCCTCAAAAATATCTCACCTTATGCCCGGTTTCACTTTTCCCGTCGCGATATTCTGTACACCCAGCAGCTTAGCATTCACCATTGTCTGCGGAGAAACAACTTTCGCAGCACTCGTGGCAGTTGCTGTCTTCTGCGCCAGCATCTTCTGTCCCGTTTCACTGCCTGCCGTTGCTGTGGCCAATTTCAAGCGCCCCTGAGTGGCTGTCGTGGTCACCGGTGCCGCCACAACGCGCTGCGGTGTCGCTACGGAGATGATATTCCTCGCCGGCGAAACAACAGCGTACTGCGTGATGTGCGATCCGGGCGCTCCGGCCAGTTGGATGAGATTCGTCTGGCCCGCCTTGGCGCCCGCCACTCGAATCGGAGCCCCAATGCCCTGTTTCTGCAGCAAACTCTCAAGCGAAATCAACTGCCCGCTCTGATTCGTCAACACCTTCAGAGGACTCGAGGTGGTGCCGGCTGGCCGGACAGTGGCCACTGATGTGGGCTTCCTGGCCATTGTCTGAGTGACGGCAGCCGACACGAGAGTCGTGGTGGCTGTTGTCACCACAGACACGGGCTTTTCTGTCGCCTGAACAGTCTGGGTGGTGGGAACCTTCTGTTGAATCTGCAGCATCGGATGCTGCTTGATTATGAGGGATTGTTGTCTGCCAGCAGTTGGATTCTGCTGCAAATTCTGACTCTGCGGAGAAACAAAGGAAAACGCTCTAGTTTTAAAGATTCCAAAGCCATTCCAATAAATTCTTTCTTTCACTTAACTCCGCCTTAGTATTTCATTCCCTATCTTTCCTTTGGTTACCGGTAAGCCCCCCACAAATAAATCTCTTCCCACCTCGTAACTTCCAAAGTGCTGCAAAACTTTGGAACTCCCCGAAATTCTTGGCGTTGCGCCAAATTCCCCCCATCGACATCCCGTAAATTCCAATAAATATCTCTCACCTTGAGCTGTTGCTGCCTCAGTGTATTGAAGAGATTCTGCTGCTGCTGCGGCGTGAGATTCGCCGTGGACACTGTCTGCATCTTGGCCCCATTTGCCGCTCCCGTTTGCTGAATCTGAATGATCTGCGGATTAATTAAGCTACTGCCCGGCATGGATGCCGTATTTGTGCCACTCGTTGGTGTACTCGACACAATCTTCACGATACTCCCCTGCGCCGTCTGTGCCTGATTAGCCGCCACAATGATGGACTTCAGCTGCTGCTGTGTCGCCTGTTGACTGGCCGACACCACCACAGCGTTCTGCACTAAGCGCTTCTGTTGCTGCTGCGCAATGATATTCTGCAGAATCTGCTTCTGTTGCGTCGGCGTCAGCTGCTGCTGTCCCTTCACCATCCCAGGCGGCGTCACAATTCCACTCACCACGCTCAAACCCTTCTGCGTGGGCGCCTTCGACGTCGGCTTCTGATGCAACGAAATCACAGCCGGATTTATGAGACTCTTTGTGGCTGTCGTCGCCACGCGGATTGCATTCTTGCCCAGCAAAGATGAGCTCGCTGTACTCGTGAGCGCCGGCGGCAGTGAGCTCTTCACCAACTTGGCACCCGTTGTGGCCGGCAAGGAGCCAATCACCTTGGCCAGTGCCGGCTCACTATTGAGATTGAACGGGATTATGTAGCTCTGACCTGTTTGGGTGAGAAGCGGAGGTGCTTTGCTGGGACTCTGCTGGATAAGAATTGGTGGTTTCCCAGGTGCCTTCTTCATTCTCGCCGCCGCCGGACTCTGAGCCCTATTCTGCTGATTCACCAACACCGATTGCGTGGCTGAGTTCAACAGGGAGGTCAGAGGACGCGAAACACCATGCGTTGTGGCCACTGATACATGCACAGTCTGAATACCACTCGATGTGGACACCTTGACGGACGTTGTGGGCGATGGCGCCCCCATTGATGCCTTCTGCACAAGTCCCGGAACACTCTGGAGCGGTTTGTTGATCAACACCGGTGTCGTGTGCGCCTCCAGACTCGCCTCCACATCAATGTGTTCAATCTGGTTCTTATCCGTCGCCAGAGGAGGAGGAATGCTCTTGATTGGCACTAGTTCAGCCTTCACAACTGACCGATGCGGAGAGATTTTGTTGAGCAACGGCGGTGGAGCCACTGGCAACTGATTAGTGGACTGAATTGTGCTCAGAGCCGGCAACTGTTGACTCTTCACCGGCAATCCGGGTCTCTGTGGTGACTTGATAATCTTCCCAGCAGCCACAACCACAGAAGTTTGAGTCATCCTAGGGATGATATAGAGACGATATAGACTTTTATTTGGAATATCGGTTTGTGTCTCGGCTAAGTAATAGGCCTAACATAGTGATTGTCATACGGCAATAGTTCTTTTAACAGATTATTACTGTTAAATGTTATTTAAACGCATTTTCTAGTGAAAAACATCAAATTGTCAGCAAAATTTCAATATTCTTTTCAGTTTATAACACAGACAGTAAAAGCCTATTACTTAGCCAAGACACCAAAAATCAAAGGCTAGGATTCTGCTAACTTGAGGCAATTTATCTCTCAAATTTTTCAATTCGGAAAAGAATGAAACATATAACTTCCAAAAACTGCCCCAAACCTTTTCTACAAAAAATCCAAAAGAACTTACCCCGCTGGAGTCATCACAGCTCCTGAGATGGTCTTCAGCACATTCACATGACTGTTGCTGGGCGGACTCTTGCCCGACACAATCCTCCCGCTGGGCTTCAGTTTACTCCTGCTGGGCACCTTCTTTGGCTTCGACATCCCCTGTTGTTGCTGATGCAACCTATCAAACTCATCCTCCGACCGATCACGATGCAAATAAATCCATATCTTGCGCTTCGAGTCGAATCTCACGCACGGATCATGTTCCGTGTGCATCCGATCCAGAGCCCCACTCACAATGGTCTGCAGCACATTGTCCTGCGCCGCTGGATTCAGGTACTGACTGCTCTTCAGCAATTCACATATATCCGCTCGTGTTCCCTCGCCATTAGGCAGACGCGCCGTGGCGTCGCGCACCAGCGTGAGTATTGTCACGAAATTCGGTCGATCCCGCGTTAGCATGTTGTGCAATCTGGCCTTACTGACGCCCGGCACTTGCGTATAAATCCCCTTCACCGGTCCCACAACACTCTCATAGCCGTGCATGCGATACGTGAACGCCATGTGAGGATTATCAAAGCGATGCCTCTCCTGTCGTCTGAACTCCTCAATCTCCTCCTCATTCGCCTTCTGAACGGTCCACGCGGTGGGACAGCGTGGCGGTGGCGGTGATGCTGGCTTCTCCGGCGCCATCAAGCCCGAACTCACTTCCTCCCCATCACTGAAACTCGAACTTCGCGTCTTCTCTAGCTTTGGCGGATTCGGTCGCGTCCCCATCTCATGCTTCCTGCTCAACCAGTAAGCACAAAGTGGAATCAGATGCTGATCCGTATCCCTTCCAGCGCCTATCCACTGATAAATGTCCAGATTCACCTTGTACTCCAGATAGGGTACATAATCCTCTGGCTGATCCACAAACTCACCCGCCAGGAAGTGGATCACCGACGGCAGTTGCGTCAGCCAATTGTCGCACAGTGAATACCAATCATTGAGCGGTGTGATGGGATTTCCCAGCCACGTGGCGATCTTCCGCTGTAGATTATCCATGGCCATGCGATGATCCGGAGTGGCGCAGAAGATGTCCCGAATGAGCGAGAGGAAGCAAGCATGAGTCTCCTGCATGAGCTCAGGCGAGCAATTTGTCTCATCGGCAATGTCATTCAGGATGTCAATGTGACTCGAGGCGTCCAGATCCACCGGCAGATGCATCATGTCGATCCCCTCGAGATCACTAAACGTGGCGGGCTTCACCTTGTCGAACACCTAGAAGAGATTCGAAGAAGAATAAGTAATTGATGAAATGTAAAACAAATCATTGTTTTCTCTTACCTGTGAATGATTTCCCGGTGATTCATCGCCAATTTGCGTCTCCTCCACCTTGATTATGTCACGAATATCCAGTAACTCCTCATCCTCCTCCTCCTCTACCTTCACATGCATCATCGCATTGGTGTTCACGATGCTCCCATTGGCCGCTGTGACTTTCTTCTTTGCCACAACTGCTCCAGGAGAGACGCTATTGGACCTCTTCTTCAGCACAATCTTCTTCCTCTCCGGAGTCTTCCCTGCCTCTGTCACTGGCAAATAGAGTTCCGGCTCAGTTTTCACCTGAGCCTCCTCCTCGCTCTTCACCATGAGCAATGATGGGGATTTGTAGAGAGTCGGTGTGGTTTGTTGTGGCTTCGTGACTCCAGACGGAATGCCCGGAATGGGAGCCGCTGCTATGTCCTGCTTCAACTTGGCCAGAGCACTCTTCTTAGCTCCCAACGTCACCTTTCCACTATTTGGCGTCATTCTGCGATAGCCCACTGATAGCTGGGTTCTCGCATAGATATCCTTCAGCTTCACTTCGCTCACATCGAGTTCCGGATGTTCCTGGAAAATCGGGAGAAAAATTAACATTGCAATGTCTTTAAATGATTAAAGGGGATGAATTCTAGTTTGGCACGTCAATCAATTATTTTTTTCATATTTTGCAGGATTTACTCAGAGTGAACGAAAAAAAATGATAAATTGACTCGCTAAACTAGAAAATCCCCCAAAAATAGCATTAGAATGTCATCCGAACAACTCACTGCTTCCCGTAGCTTCCTCTTCTTGTGCTGGTACAGCATCGCTCTGTAGGAGTCTTCGGTGGGCGTCACCAGTGGCGGAAGCTCCGTCCCGAAACGATGTGTGAACGTACTGATGATCTTCACCTCAGCGCTGGGACTCGTGGGCGCCGAAACATTGCGCTTCGCCTTGCGTGGCGCCACATCGGGGAATCCCTCATCATCCGACAGTGGGATGCCCATGTCTTTGGCCGTGCTGGAGATTTCCTGATAGTAGCGCTTCTTCGCCCGTCCCGCCGCCGTGGCGACTTTTACGTGATTGTCAGCGGCACGCTTTAGTGACGCTCCTGGAGGTGATTCATACGCCAGCCGGAGGAGCTTCTCACGCGACACCACCGTCGCCTTGGCTATCCGACTGATGCGTTCGCACTCCTGATAGCGCTGCTCCCGACGCTGTGATCTCAGAATACTGTTGCGGTACTTCACAATGTCCGGCCGGAAGTTGCCCTCCTCGAGATTCCGCTGGAAGTCCACGAGGGGCGATGAGCCGAAGCGAAAGGTCTCCCTGTTGAAGATCATCTGCAGCGTTATGTCCTTCTCGTGTTCATCATTGCCGGGAAATTTGGGCAGGAAGTTGTCCACGAGGTAGGTTCGCATGTCATTCGTCAGGGTGTTCCACATCTTGTCCGAGAAGAACTCATTGAAGATAGCTTCGCTCTCGCAGAGACCCTTGGGCAGGTTGAGTCGTTGCTTGAGTATTGTAGCCGCCTCCAGGGGCTCACCCACATCCTCCACACTCTCCTCCGAGCGTCCCGTGGAGCTCGCCGATGTATTATGGGATTCCGTGGAGTTTTGCGAGCATTCGGAGTCTGTGTCCATCTCAATAGCCGCCTGAGTAGCGTACATCGGCCCGGATGGCTTCACACGCCGACAATCTGCAAAGGAAGCACCCCCCAGTGAGCTCATATCCGGCCCTCCGGAACATCCTCGAGCACCTTGTTTGGTTCACTCACCATCTTTGAGGTTATGTTCAGCCCTGGAGGAGTCTCTGCAGTCACTCGGATGTGAAACAGCCCCCACACACACTTCCGCCGTAGCTGCCGTCTGGACTCGTGATGGGGGAAGTAAATCAATAGAAAATGCCTTATATAACGAGCGTGTGGGAATCGTGTGAGACACAGAGAGCGAGAAGGCTTTTCCCTTCAGGCCCCAAATCCACAAACGTCAATAGCAGCCAAATCAAACATCCACGATATCCGGAATATTTATAGATGTGCCATCAAGTGTTGTGGCCCCAGCACCTCCGCGAGATGCCACAGAATCGCTCAGGCTATCACACTTGCTGTTTCCGACTCGTATTCTGCGAAAACTTTCCATTAATTCGCACGAAGACTTTTTTTGCTGGTCGCACCAAGCAATCTTTCCACCCTCATTTGCACACCTTCACCCACATATTACGCACGCACAACCACCACTAAAAGCACTATTGGACGTCTAACTACCACTGTGGTGTAATTTTTCAGCACAATTTTGCCTTTTTAGCCAGTTTTTCACGCGTTTTCCGCAAAGTGCAATTTTTTAGTGCTTTTCCAAACGTCAAATATAGCGAGCGACATGGGCGACATCTGCCGCGCCCGAACCAACGCCGACCATTTTCGGGTGAGTGGTAAAAAATTTCGTGAAATTTAAAAACAACATGAAAAAATGGAAATCTTTCATGTTTCATGAAACATGACTCTTTGTTTCAAGAAATATCAAATCATTTGAAATAACGAATTGAGAATTTTAAATGAATTTTATTCAGAAAATTTGCAGATAAACGAATTTAAAATTTTTCTTTTCGTTAATTAAGCTTGAAATTAACTTTGATGAGATACTGAATATTCACTTGATTAGCGTTATAAACAACGTACTCATTATAAGTAAGAAAAGTTTCCTTATCATATTCAATTACTTTTCCTAAAGGGATTTCTGTTCCTTCGTAAAAGATGCTATGCTTAGGATTCGGGAAATATTTTCCTATACCCTTCACACTATGCTTCCCATTTGGAGCTGCAGTCACGTTGCCGATACCTTTTGTGACTTCATAAATGTCTCCTAGGGCCACCTCGCAGAGCAGGATGAGTCCCGTGTCGCTAGATTTAGTGTACTCCGCTGCTTTTGATATCATATCAGTGAAGTAGATGCCCGATCCGAATTTACAGCCCGAAATGGAAGCTCCTGGTGGGGCGATCTTTAGGCCTTGAGATAAAATCTTAGCAAACTGACTGATATGCGATCCATGCCAGAGGAGACGCTTGTTGTGAAGCTGTTTCTTCTTAAATGGTTCGGTAGGTTCGACTTCTTTCTGCAGCTTGAAGATCTCCTCGATTTCTATCTTAAACTCATGAGTTGGTCCATGAGTATTCTTCACATATTTGGCCAGAGTGATAAACTCCTCAGATGTCTTATCAAGTACTATGATCTCTGTATTAAGTTCTTTATAGTTTTTGTCAAGGTGTTGACTACTAGAGGCTGAATTAACTTGGAGCATTCCGTATGCCATCTTTATCCCCTGAAGGCTGTTTAATGTGGCAATTTTTTCCTCAATATATTCCATCTTGTTCAGAATAGGAAGATTTTTTTCACCAACATTATGTGGAATGTGGTGATAGAAGCGATTAGATGCGCTAAGCAAATCATTAGGAGATGCATCCCGCTTGATAAGTTCCTCAAGATCGGTAAGAACGCCCCGAGCTAAACGAATTTGCTTGTCACTCAGCTTGCCTAAAGGCATTTTATCCATATCTAGGTTTAGTTCTACCATGAAGTCGGTCATTGAATCAATATCAAAGATCATCTTTACGAGATTTTGAGTTGGAACAGGAAGGTTTGATGAAGTCTTGCTTTCCTTTTTGATCTGATCGTCGTTATAGTCAATATTCAGCTCGTAGTATTTACCAGGGTGCTTTTGAAAACGTCTTGCTCCCCAAAGATTGCCTGTTTTCGCAAAGTACATATTCTCGAAATCTTGCTTTGCCTCTTTCAGTCCTCTGTATCTGTTTTTCATATAACTCCCATTATTTGTTCCGATACGACCCCAGGAACGGAATACCCAATATCGCCGGTTATCATCTGCCTCGATGAGCTGAAGCTTGTAGTAAGAGTTTTGGGATGTTTGAACATCAGCCTTGATAAGATCTGATGACCAGGCCTTGCCATCCTCATTATATATGTGTGCTTCATTCTGGAGTTCAGAATCTGGATCGACAGCTGAACCATTCTTCAAAAGAATTATCTTGGATTTCGGCATTAACTGATCATAAAATGAAGATGCTTCGTCCTTCAAAGCTACGATATCGATATTTTTAGTAATTCGGGTTTCCACTTTAGGGTCAATTCCTTTTAGCAAGGGATATTTCTCCATAAGATCGTTAGGGATTTCGGCCTTAAATCTCTCCGGATCTTTCATCTCATTAACACATTTTGACCACTCGCTAATTTGACCTGAGCACTTATAGCCAGTATCTTGGAAGATCAACTGACCCTCACATTCACTACAGGGCTTAAGGGCGCCAAAAGTGAGGATATCACATACGAGATCCTTTGTCTGGAACAAAATAAAATAAAGAGAATATGAATACAAGAAAGGCAGTTTTTAATCTCTAGTAGTCTTACAGCTCTTTTAAATCCTTTCTTTTCGGTTATGCCTTGATTATTGACCTCGAGTATCTTCTCAAGATCTTTAAAATTGATTCTAGATTGTTCTAACAAGTTATTGATTTGGTTATATCTATCATATTGATCATCCTTTATCTTCTCTTTCATTAAACTAGAATCCACATCTTCCATTTCGATTTTAGCCTTTTTCATTACGACTTTGTCATCATTTAAGTCCAAGGCTTCTCGTTTCATTCTATTTTCCAATTTATTACTTATTATTTGATTAGAGATGTATTCCCGATCTTTCCTCTGGAGATTTCCATAACCGGAAATGACGTCTTCAGACACCGGTTTATGTTCAGCGAAGAAGCAAGGAGAATGAAACCAATCAATATGTTTTCCATCGTAATAAAACGCCTGCAAATTATACAAATCATAAAATATTTGAGTAACAAGTAATTTTTTTGTCTAAAAAAAGCGGGAAGAGTAAGGCAACTCACTTGAAATTTCTGTCCTAACCTCAGTTCTCCCTTATTAATCTTCTGTTTGCACGGTTTCCATTTACATACCGATCTATCCGACTTAGCATAATCAGCCACGAATGGTAAAGGCATGATGGAATATTCTCGAAGTTCTTAAATGAAAATTTTCACTAAAATCCTTGGAAATTGAAATATTTTCGGGACGCGATCTGAACTACTCAAGAGCCACAGCAGAAATGCTCAAAAACGTCTATCAGCGTTATCTTATCAGAGTTGCATTAAATTCGCGAGGAAATGGGAGGGGCTCAGGTTGCAGTCGCTTAAGAAAGAGACAGCTTATGTTTTTCCCGCCAATTCTTATCGCCCTAATATGGCGGGAACACGAAGTCAGCAACATTATTTTTAAATTTCAACTGTTAATACACTTAGAGAAAACTTTGTGTATAGAAATTATTATTTATCCTATTTTTTTATTTATGCAAATATAATGCGAAGTTTAATTACGCTCCTGAATCTAGGATCTAATGCGGTTTACTTCTGGATTAATCTTACCTTTGTTTCTTAAAGAATAATTTCTTAATTGCTCGAAGAATGTTGCGAAACATGACTAAGAAACATAAAACTGATGCTTCTGTTTCAAGGAATTTAAAAGATGTTTCAATGGAATTTCCAGCACAAAATCCAAGGGGAAAATAAAACAACCACTTTTTACTGTTTTAGAAGAAATATTCTACTTTTGGTCGATATTTTATTAATATTTCCAAACTACACAACAACTTAGTAAACCTTTCTTGATCCTTGAAACACGCTAAATTGATGATAAAAGTCAATTATTGTCTTCTTTTTTTTCTCAAATATCCTTTTGAATTTTAATCAATTTCCATGTGACAAAATAATCAAACATTATTGGGGGTGTTAGGCATTTGCAATCTCATTTCATTGTGATTGTTTCTCTTAAAATTATCTTGCAAGTAAAAGGAGTGCAAGATAAGAAAGATAAATTGTGAAAACAGCCAAAGAATGTGATGTGATTTTGTGTTTTCATAATAAAAAAAATTTCTCATAATCTTAATTCTAAATCGTCTTTTAAATTAGACTTGTTAAAAGACAACAAGAATTCATGATATTAATTTTTATCTTCGTATAATAATTTATTCTTCTCTTGTTTTCTCTACGTTCTAGAAATGTTTTGTGTATAGATTGCAAAATGAAATGCTCTCATTATTTTGATATGATTTCTGAAGAGATTTTTTTGTGATATATAGTCAGGAGGCAATTCATGAGGAAAAGCTTCTGCTGGAGATGAGAGATTTGAGAACCTATGTAGATGGCTTAAGGATATAGGAATCAAAATAAATAAATATATAAAGTTATTTTCTGTTATAATTTTGAGATGGCACAAAAATTGTATTTTGGAGAAGGAAAGTTTAATGGAATGTCTACTAACTCTTTCTCCTCTCACAATTTGCTCGAAAGTTTCCCTCAAGAATTTCCCTCCCAAATTTGGAGAAAAAACCTTGTATTTACACTGATATCTATTTCTTCTTCAATAATTCTATCTAAAATTGTGTATAATGTACATTTCTCTCAATTCGATATATAGTTTTTTTTCTTGTTTCTCATAACTGGAAATTTTGCAAAAAGTTTCAAGAATATCCGCTGCGCACCTTCATTTTCTTTCCTTTTTATATATTTTTTCATCATCATCTTATTTAAATATCTCCTTCGTCACACTTAAAATTAACAAAATAGAATAATATTTTATTAATATATCCCATTAAAAGGCAACAATATATAATTTGATGTGTGTTCCATTTTGGAGAGAATTACTTCGCATGACGTGAGATTTCTTTCACCTGGAAAGGATCTCTGGGGATGATTGGGGGATCTGAAGAATCCTTAAAATTACAAAACAACTTTCTCAAGAGGCCTTAAGAGTTAAGAAGCTTTAAAATTGCCGATGGTGTTTCTATATGAACTGAGACACATAGCACTTGGTCAAGACGCCAGTGTCCAGGTTTCTCCAGCATCTCACCAACTGTTATTCAAGATTTGGTGAGTGTCTGGTCGAAATTCGGGGATAAAGCTGAAAAGGAGGAGAAGAAAAGATTTAAAATGGATTTTTTTTTTTGGAGAAAAGCTTGATAAAACTCACTCCTAGGAGATTCCGAGGGACGTATCCCTCTTTACCGCTGCCTTCCTTCGCCCACCACCATTCCCGTTCGGCATCGTCTCCCTTCCGGAGGATCGTGAGGCGATCGTTGATGGTGAAGCTCAGCTCATCAGCCTGTTGGGCGTCATAGGAGAAGACTGCATAAACCTCGCCACTATTGAGGATTCCCAGTTTTTCCTGAATGCCTGAAAATTCAAAAAAAAACTTTAGAAAATTCCCAAAAGAATTTATTGAAATCTCTTACTGTAGAGATATTCAGAACAGCCATCGAATCCCTCTTCATCCTCTTCGCACTTCTCAGCCGGAGTTTCGTGGTCTGAGAGTGTGGCGGCGAACAGACACGCCCCAGACTCCACCAGGAACTTCACCATGGCCAGATTATTGCAGCTGGCGGCACAGTGAAGTGGCGTCCAGCCATCACTATCCTGAGCATTCACATCGCATCCATATTCTAAGAGGAATCTACAGATAGGAGATAAAAATAATTTATGAAAACCCATTAAAATCAATTTTATTTGAACATTCAAGGTTCTTAGTATCTTAAAAAAAAAGCAAAAAAAAAAGATTTTTTTACTTGTTCAAATGGGGATTTGAACTCACGATCTACTGGACACATTTTTTACATTATATTTTCATCAAAGCTTTTGCATTAGAAAAGCCTAAGTGGCTTCTCAATGATCAATAATTTCTTCAAAAAAGAAATGATTATGCAAAGAACAGTAATAATTGATTAAACAATATCAAAAGACATCAGAGTAAATGGACTAAATTTGCTGGTCATGAACAGGACCGGGTTCAATCCCCGGTTATGAAGAATTTTTTTTCACATCCAAATAATAAGTTAAACACAAAAAAATGAAAGAAAAACCTGAAAAAAGGTGAACTCACTTAACAATCTCCAGGTGTCCAGCACAGATTGCATTATGGAGTGCCGTGATGCCCTCATCATTGGCTGCACTGGGATTTGTGACTTGCATGGCTGTCTTGCGGACTAGCTCGAGTTCCCCCTCGAGACTGGCATCGAGCAGCAAAGCCAGTGGATCGAAGCTCACTCTGCGCGCCAGCTTGGCTTTGCCTCCACCCTCTCCCGTGGACATTGTCCTGGTTCTCCTCGGAACCACCTCGCTCTCAGACGACGTGACCGTGTCATCAGCCGAAGAGCCCGTGGACTTATCCGTTTCGTCTAGTGATCCGTTCATTGGCGTTGTGGATTCCTCGGGGGAGGATTTTGGCGGGGCGACTGGTGGGGAGGATTGCGGTGGATCACTCTTGTCCTTGAGCTCCGCCGTGGCCACTTCGGGGAAGAGGAAGGCTGGTGGCATCTCGATGCGTCTCGACGTGTACTGAACGGGCTTAATGCCGGAACTGGATCGCAGCTTTGGCTGCTCGTGGATGGGCTGTTTCTTAATGGTGAGGGGTTTGGGTTTTATGGGCAGATTGTCGGAAAGCCCCATAGGGGGCGGTAGGACGGGAGATGAAGAGTCACTGCTGCTAGCCGAGTCCACCGGCGGCTTATTGATCATGCTGACGATCGTGGGGGCGGAGGTGGTGGTGGAGGGCGCCACTGAGGTACTGGGACTGTCCGTATCTGACTGGGGTGGGGACTTATTGGGTTTGGGCGGCAGAGCCGGTCTCACCTTGTCCTCACTGGTCGCCACGGGGATGCCGCTCTGGTGATTAACACTGGGCGCCACCATTTGTACTTTGGGATTGTGGGCGACAATCTTGGGAATCATGGTTGTTGGAGCAACACTGCTGATGGGTTTTCGTGGTGGCACAACCAGATTCCCACTTGGAATTTGATGCAGTGACTTGGGCTTCGGGGATGGCTTCTCCTCCTTTCCCTTCTGGCCGGCCTTCATCTCTCCCGCCTTCTCACTATCACATTCGTTCGATTTCGTTACGCTTCCGTTCGACGTTGTCGTTGTCGTGGTTGTTGTTGCCGCTGTCGATACTGCCTGGGCTTTGGCGCCAAACGGTGTCCCGAACTTGGTGTTGTAGGGCAGCGTCTGATATTTGGGATCATTCTTCTTGGCAGCAAAATCCGTAACTGTCAGATCCTCTTCAGCGTCTTTAATCTTCGCGGCCAGTTGTCGTTTCTGTCTGGCCAATTTGCTCTCGTCACTCTCAGCATAAGCCACGTGGTTGACGATGCTCGCCTGACTGGAGGCTTGGCTGATCTGCTTGAGTGTGGCGAGATCGTGGATTAGATGCTGGGCTGGCTTCGTGATTGGGGCGCTACTCTTCTGCGGTGTGTGCACGTAGGGCTCCACGGCGGCCACATTGTTGGCGCGCGGAGCCACCCTCTGGGACGGGTAGACGTTGTTGGATGGCCTCACGGTGGCTGTTGTGCCGTTCTGCAGTGGCTGGGCGGCCGGGGGTGTGAGCTGGGGTGGCGAGGGAGACGGATGCTGATTGGCCTGGAGGAGTAAATTGGATGCTTTCTTGCGCTGCAATCGACTCTGAAGCTCCAGTATTCGCTGGTCCACGGAGCGTAGTTCCGCCTGACGCTGCTGAAGAGCCTCTCTTTGCAGATGGAGTCTCGCATCTTGCTGCAGGGACAACTGATTGCGATACTAAAGACCAAGACAATTAGTGCCACATGGTATAATAGAGCCACTTTGCAAAGATATGTACCTCACTTTAAAAATAATGTACAAAAAGTTTTTCTGTTCCTTTTTAAATTTTTAATATTTCTTTATATTTTTTTATTTTTTTTTAAAATGGTTTTTAATAGAAATTAAAGGGAAATCCATTCTTTAAAATTTGTACACTTCTTTTAAAGTGAGGTACCCTCGCCACTTTGTCACTCACCATCAATTCTCGACGCAATTTGTCGAGCTCACGAGTAGCTGCGGATTGCTGCTGATTGCCACCGGGTGCTCCGCCTGGTATCAGATTGAGCGGACCACGTCGATCTCGCCTCAGATCCTCCAGCTGCCTCGTGAGAGCCTCCACCTTTGCCACAGCCAAACTAAGCTCCTTCTCCTTCTCGCTGAACAGCGCCCTAATGGAGTCCAAATCATTGCCTGGGAAGGATAAAAATAAATTTATCAATTTTTTTCTTCTCCACCCACTCACAATCAAATGGGAGGGAGAGTAACAGGCAAAAGAAGAGCCTAAATTGTCCTCAGTCGCATCATTAATCACGGATTACGACCTCTTATCAACCCCTATCGTTGGGTATTTCTCTCCTAACGACACATAAATAAATTATTAAATTCTCGTGGTCACGTTCCATCCCATCAGGCTCTCTTCCACACCAAGCATTCATCTCGCCCTTTCTCACAGTTTCTATGAGTCCCAAGTGTTTTTAGGCTGACTTCATAAATCTCAAGTTTCATGTGTGCCGTACTCTCCTTTGCGCCACTTCTTTATCACTTATTTGTGACTTCTTGCGCTGCACAGTACAATAACAATAATAATCATTTTCCGTTGGAAGATTACACAAGAAGAAGTCTAGCCAGGCTAGCCACAAAAGCGTCCGTGAGAGGGTTTAGGAATTTATAAGGTGGTACATTTAGGAAAGTGGTTTAGCTTCCGTTGAATTCGACTTGAATTTTAACGATTTTTCAATATTTTCTTGAAGACAAATAATTTCTTTCCAATTTTTGTCAATTCATAAAAAATTGACTTATCTTGACACAGTTTAGTTTAGCAAAACTTTCACTTAAAAGTTTAACAAGTTTACCAAACATGTAACACACCTTCTCACCAAGAACCATTCATCCTGTTTGCCAAATAAGTTTGCTGCATTCATTTTAAAGTTGACCATTTGATATAATCGAATTAGAAAGTGTCTAGGGAATAACTTGAGAAGCTTGTGTTTGCAACAGTTCCATGAATCCTTTCCTCGACTATGGAGTAAGGGATGAAAATATTCATTAAGTAAATGAATAGGAAACGCATTTTTTTCCTACTCCAGATAATACTCAGTCTGGATGAATGAAGAAATTCATTAGAGAACGAATGAAATGCCCTTGATAATGCACTCATTTCATGATTGCAATTTTCAACGCCTCCAGGGAGTGTAAAACCAGTGGAAAACACACGAGTTGCTGAATCAGACACCGCAGTGTCTTGACTTCATCGATTCAATTCACTTAAGTTGCAAGTTGTGCCACATTTGTGATTACCCAACATCACGGAGGGATAAAATTATCACACGCTTGAGACAATTTCCTCGTCAATATTCGATGGGGATGAGTTCACTGCAAGTGACTGATATGACGAGAGATTATACCCTATCCCAGAGATGCATATCAAGAGCCCTCATGGATGATGCAAAAATCACATCCGGAATATCATCTGAAAGGCATGAATGTTGAAATAAGCCGGAAGGATGAATTGCAGCATTCAAATCACGAAATAGCGCACATGGAATTGAATTTCAATTTTCTAGGTGTGAAGACCGCCAAGTGATCAGAATTCAATAATGCTCGAAATTCAACCACAAAAGATATTTCTTCGTGGTTTGCACGTTTTCACGGTCTCCAATATGAGGATTCACCACAATTTTCCGGACGGAATTTATCTCACGTGCACGCGAGATATGGCTTCAATTGATAGAGGTCGAGAGAATCTGGGTGATATTGCAAGGATAACATCTCATAGATAATTAGGTGTTAAATTGAGATTAAAATCTTCATACTTATTATTCACTATATCTGGGATGAAAGATCTTCGAAGCCCTTATCATCGCAGCGAGACATAAAATTCTCAAGTGTCCTTGTTATCCATTGAGCTTCGGTGAATAATACAAAAGAACTCTTAATTAAATTTTAAACATCGCAGTCAAAAGGGGAGTAATTAAAAACAGGTTAATTAATAAATCAAGTGAAGTGTTTCTCCACAGCGACATTAGCATGGAAAGTCAGCGTGAGAAAATTTTAATCGTCGAAAAGTCCACCAGAACAATTTATCCAACAAATAGCATCTAAAAGTGTTTCGAGGACTCTGGTTTTTGGCATAAAATATTCAACTCAATTGAAAACTAACGTTTGCGTGTCGCTCATATTTCGATTTTCTCGCAAAAGAGGGACATTTTTTCGTGCTTTTCCCCAACCAACTTTCCCACTATACGTACAATTTTTAAATAATTAAGTAGGGTGGAAAATTTTCTCCACTTTTCCTCGTTCAACTTTCACATGTGTGTTGAAAAAGTAATCAATAAAAATTCACCTTTTCATATACCGAAAGAGAAAAAAAAACATTTAACTGCAAAAGACAAATTTTCACTCATGCGAGAGTTTTTCTTCGCACCTGCCCTTCATATGCCAGAATAATGGAATTTTTAGTAGTGTCTATATAATATTCTGTCAGAGAATTCCTGAGGAATGCGAAAGAAAAAGAGGAAAGACATAATTCAATCACAACTCGTTGACGGGATAATTTTTTCTCGTGTGCTCCTCGAGGTAATTTCATTATTTTTTTGCAGCTCCAACCATAAGAAAACACGAGAGAATTAAAACAATTTGTTGAGAATCATTGTTGGAATAGAGGCAAAATCTTGGTTGTTCTTACAATTTACTTTAAAGCTCTCTCCCTCATCTGTTTTCCATAAGAACAGATAAAAATCTCCAATGTCTTTAGTTGCAGAGCTATGGAAAATTGTTTAAAGTTTATTCTGGTCTCTCATTTCTCTTTCTGTTTGTTCAAAGTTGTTTAAGTACAGAATTTTTCAAAGAAAAGAAAAGAAAACCACTCCCTTCCGAGACTCTGTTTAATTTTAATTCAAATGATGTGTATGGACGAAAAAAGTCGCCTATCTCAAATGTCTTCCAATTTTAGAAGAATAAAGCTCAAGTTTGAAACTTTTTCGATTTCATCAAAGCCATGAGAAACTTAGCATAGAAATAATACCCAATTGATCCTAATGAAGAGTAGTTAGCTTAAATTTTGAGCTTTTCCTTTTGCCCAGAAAAGAGACAATTGGGGACATTGAATAACTTTTCAATGAGATGTGAATTTGAGAAAAGTAATTTTCCACCATCAACTTTAACGAGAGATTTTCTTCCGTCCCCAAAACTGTCGTTATAGTTAAATATTTAAAGTTAAATTTTGACCCGATGCAATGGAGTTTCTGATGGTGGTTAAAGTTTTCTTTTTAAAAGTGGGTGAAAATCCCCTTTCAGCCATTTGTGATGAGGGAAACACTACCAAGTTCACTGTATTTAGTGCACTTAATCGAAAAACTTGCAGCTGTTAAACTTTTCCGGACAGGGACAATATTCTCTCCTTTGGACAGTTTTGCGCAACATTTTGAAAAAAAAGATTAAAGTTACTTTGTAACACAATTTTCTAGAAGACTTCCCAACGTATTATTTTTTCCTTTATTTTTATATTTCCTTTAACTATAAAATAATATTTGAGAATATCTCTTGAGCTCCTCCTTAAGCACCAGTCATCCGGTTTATGAAGGAAAATAAACAAAATAATTTGCATATATTTAAATTTATCATAGCTAAAATTTTCCATCTTCAACATCTCCACCTTTATACTCTTGTTTACTTTTCTGGTGCTTTCATGAACTCTTGAGCAACAGAAACTTACCCGAAGGAGAACTGTAAAGTTGGGTAAGAAGTAAAATAAAAATTTCAAGTTAAAGAGAATTTTCTATGATATAATTCAACGGTGCAAAGAATCCATGGGAATTGAAACACGAGAGAGATTGTCGCTTCGTCAGCAAGGATAAAAGTTCTATTCATTTTTAAAATCCACCACAAAGTCTCTCTCATGGATTTTATTCTTTTCCACATGCCCTTTTTTCTTTCTCCCGCAAAATTTATCCCATATTGATCAGGTATATGTGTCTCTGGTGTCTCTTCCAATTTTCCTCCAGCAATATCCACTCTGGAGGCAAGAGCTTTCGAAGCTGTGACACACAATCTCAATTCTTTAGGAGAAGTCAATAGTCCTTTAATCCAATTTGGGGCTTTCCAGAGTAATTTCCTTAATAAAAGAAATTGAATTCGATATGGATGGGAGAGAGATCTTCTAGTGTGCAACCACAAATTGATGTAATAATTCTGCATCAAATAATTTGTATTTTGACGATAGAACTGTTTGTCAACAATATGCTCAACAGAGTGATTCATTGGCCATTGTTCATAGGCAAGTGATTTCCCATTTGCGACGATGAGGACATCGGAGTTGGAGCACAAAAGTGCAAACTTTGGGCTATTATTGAAATTTTAATTGAATTGAGGGATTTCCAGAATTTCAAAAGCACTCGCCACATCCCCCGAATGTGAAACAATAGGGACAGGGTTGGTGGAAAGTTTGTTCAATCTTTCGCCTAAGTGAATGGGTTTTTTGATGGGTATATAGCAACACTCACGAAATGCATAATAACTAATTTGTTCCATTGGCACGTCCGTCCTCATTCTCTGTTCTGCGTCCAGACCTTTTATATTGAATGTTGTCTGGCGAACCACCCCGCAATATATTGCTCCATTTGCTCATGTGTCTCTCACCCTCTTTGACCTTTTGACATAAGAAATTTCCCCCTCATTTGATTCACTCTGTGCTCAAGAGGAGAAAGTTCTCTCGCAGGTTTCGTCAGAAGTGCTGAAGAGACGCCAGAGAAGGCAAAAAAAGCTCTCAAGACTTGTTGGATGAAATTCATATTCCATAATAATGAGTTTCGTGACTTTTTCACTAACATCTCACACTTTTTCCTTCCATTTGTCCTATTCTGCCACACATAATGAGACAATAAAACCCTCATAATTAGTTGGCACTAGAATTCCATGTGATACTCTCTCCAAACAGTCTCTAATAAGTGTATCTGTGGGGTGCCTTCTGAATCTCACCACGTCGTCGTTGGATTTTACGCATGGAATCCACTTGATGGATATTAACACATAAAATTGACGATAAGGCTAGATTAGCAGTAAATGCACTTATTGTCCTCGAAAGATTATTAATAAATCTTTTGCCTCCACAAATGTCTTCTTTTGCAGCCATCATAGGCTCACAATAAACCTTTTGTGGGTCAAAATTGATCAATAATTGGGAAATCGGAGAGAAAAGTCGATAAAGGACATTCAGAGAAAAACACGAGTGGTATTTTTAAATATGATATGAAATTCCGGGCTAAATATGAGCACGTGCGTACTATATATGAGAACGTTAGTTTGTGTTGATAATGGGCAAATTTTAGCAAAACGTGTTGCCACAAATGCTTATATTTACAACGTTTATCAAGTACTACGCGTACTTAGTTTTACCACCACGTTCTCAGTTTTAGCACGCAATACATTGTAGCCTTATTGCATCACGTTTTCCTTTGTGTATTGAGAGAAATGCATGGAAATACTGATAAATTACACGTTAGAGAGAATACAGAGGCGTGAAGGGGAAGATAGTGAAGCACTTTCAGCGGGTAATATTGTGCAAAAAGGGATCAACATGAAAAGGGTGGAAATTGATCATGTTGGGTGGGAACAATGCTCATTTTGGCACTCCATTCAATTTCAATCAAATGCGCGCGCGGGAGATATAAATTTATGAGAATGTGGCAAGAGGATATATACTTAAAAGGGTGCTTGTAATGTCTCTAAGGCGATTATTAATTTGATGAATGAGACTCAAGTCGCCCTCAATCCTTGTATGCCTGCTCCCGCTGTGATTAAGTCATATCGGAAACGGTTTTGATGTAATTAGAGTTGAATAACAAAAGACGAGGGGGATCTGCAAATTTATTCAGTATCCAAACCTCACCCTATATGTTTTCCCATTTTCTTCATCCAATAAATGACTGAATTCTCGCAGTGAGGTAAATATTGCCAAATTCCCCTGAATTCCTCTGCAATAATTGGCGTATCTCCATAGAGACAATTTTCCATTATTATTTTTTTCATATTTTTTGTTGCTTTAGCAAATGTATGTTTTTAATTACTTTTTTAAATACACCAATTATTGTGTCATTGTCACTCATGTTGAATTAAAAAGAGATAATTTGTGAACTGAAAAAATATCTCCCATTGTTTTGCGCGGAAATGAAAATTTAATAACTTTTTATTATAATTTGATGATTGGAAAATTCAGTTTACGAAAAACATTTTTTTTGGCAAGTCCATTGCAAACTTGTACAATTTAACTTGTGCCAAATCAGAACGGATAACTTTCTCGACAGATGAATTTCATTATTTCATAAACAATGAGAAAATCTCTCATAACATAATAGAATTGACAGGAAATTGAAGTTTTACTGTTATAACTAGAGGAGAAAATCCTCCTCAATATATACGAGAAAAGTTTCCAATATAAGACTCTCTCATGCAGGAATATTGTAATTCTCATTTCAAGTCATGGGGAAGTTGTATGAAAATTTGATGCAATTTCCAAATTGGAATTCCTCTTTTCGATGGAGTTTAAAGTAGTTTATAAATTGACAACCTGGCGTCTCCACCGCAACCTTGTGTCGCATCAGTGAAGATGAATTGGAAATTGATTCTGTATTAGAAAAACTTATGCTATTTATGTGAAAATAAAGAATATCGAAAGCTCATTCCAATTTTCCTGCTGGTCACAAAAAAAGATTCTCTTAAAAAGAGAGAGAGGGAGAATCGATTAATTTCCGTTCTTTTTATTGAAAAATATTACTACAAATGAAAACGAGGGTGCCAACGAGGGATTTCTCCTGAAATGACTTATGACTCTTCCCTTTAATCGAATTAGAGAATGACAAGGAAGTTGGAGGTGTGAGACTGGGTGTATTTTTTCTTTCATTCTTTTTCCTGAGCAACCCTCCACCTGTATTTCCGCAGTGGAAATGGGTGGGATGGTGAAGGGAAATTGTGAGGAAGTTGTTAAATTTAAATAACTTCTTGCAGGTGTGGGTAGATCATATTCTTTAGGATTCCTTTCGCAATTGAGAATTTCCCACGCTCCCGCTCGACGAAGGCACATAACTTTACATTCGCTAAGGAAAATACTCTAAATGTTCTTTAATGGGGTCGTGGGGGTCGCGGACGGTAGGTGGTGTGGGATAAAGTGTCCGTGGGCTGGCAAAGAAGTTGTGTGTTTGTATGTGATGGTTTGTTTTGAAGGAAAAAGCGAAGTCAGGCAGGAAATTGGCAACATTTTGCCCATTTCTCTCGATGAACTTTCAATAGGAAATTACAAGGGGATTCGAGTCCCCATCAAAAATTTCCTCGCATATTAACTTTTAAATTGAGCCTCACCCAGTACGCAAAATTACCCAAAAGTATGACAATTTTTTTATGTCTACAAAATCTACACTTTTTTATGTCCTCCGGTAAAATAATAAGATAACAAATCTCTCGAGGGATGGACGTGAGAAACTTTTTTATTTTCATTTACCCACAATTTACCTCCGCGCTGTCGTCCCTCGTATACGATTAACGATGATTTAAAAATTACCTTATCCCCTTTTTTGCACACTGACTGGGAAAATATGTTCTTTACTCGAGTCATTTCACCTGAAAACTTAACCCTCGGCTCGATTTCCCTCGCGAGGGACGAGATAAAAGTGATAGGTGGAAGATTAATGTTTCAAAGTTCAGTGAATCAAGAGAGAAAATAGAGAGATAGACAGATGGTCAGTGATTTGTGGCATTTACGATATTGAGAGATTGATCCCCCCCCCTGAAGGCATGGGCAGAACTTTGAATTTTACTCATTTTTCAAATAAAATCACCCCCTTGAGGTCAAGGGAAGCAAACTTGAAAGTTTGTATAAAAAGTTAAATTTTAAAATAAGCTAATAATACACTGAAAGAATCTCCTAAAGTTCATTTTAACTAAACTTTCGTAGGTTTAGCAAAAGCTTGGTGGGAAAATTTCATATTTGTCTGTGTTAAAAGCATTGAAATCAACCAAGGTTTTATTGATTCAATTAGTTCAAAATTTGTTATATCAAACAAGAATTTTTTTAATTTTACCAACCCTAGTAACTTTAATTACAAAAGTTTATTCACCTAAATTTTAAAGTTATCAACTGTTGATTTAACCAAGATTTTATAGTCAATCCCTCCTATTATTCCTTTCAGTGTACGTTTCGCTCTTGAAATAATAAAAATTGAGCATAAAAGCTTTTTGTGGCCAATGCTGGTAATACATATTATGACGTCATGAGCTGTGAATTTGCAACCTCCAACTCAAAATATGTACTTCAGCCTCGCCTGAAGATGATAACCTTGAGAAGATTTAACGATATCAATTTCAGCAAGATTTTCTCCCCAAAGAGCTTTTCCGAAAGCCTGCGAGAAATTACTGCATCTGACATTTTTCATCAGTTACTCTACCCATCATCATTAGTTGATGTTGATATCAACGTTGTCACTTCCGGCGTGTACATCGTGTGTGAAAATTGAATTTTCAAGTATTGAGGAGCAAAAAGTCATCATAAAGGTATTAACCCATTTCAATCATTGAAAACGCTATCGATAGACGTGAAGACGTTCTGGGAAAATATGGAAAATTTCCCATCAGACAACTCCGTGTATCATGGGGTGGTCTGGGGGATGAGTTTGGGGGTGGGATGGGCAGTGGGTGGTAGAAGAATTTGCAGTGTGGAAGGATTTTGAAGTCTTGTGGCCTCCAAAGTCAATGAAGCGAAGAAGCTCCTTGAAGAGGAAATTATTAAGTGTTTTACTGGCTTTTCTCTTCGCCCAGTATATCTCTTTTTTCCCCATACGACAACAAATCACATTAATCCCATTGCGAGGCGTGAGTACGAAGCGGAAAAACCACAATATTTCCACCTTCTTCACCGTCTTCGGGATGAAAGTGTCCAAGGATGGAAAATGGAAGTCACAATTTCACCCCTATTGTCATCAGGGAGGACACATTGGACATAAATTGACCTCTCATTCCGCCCACATTCTTCTTGTAAACTTTCCCCACCCACACACCCACTTGGGAAGCCATGGTCTCTATATTGGAGGTGAATGGAAAAATTTTCCCATGGAGGACACAAAATAATCACGCTGGCCTTGTTGATGCATCCAACGTGAAGGATTTATTTGTTGTCAGAGAGACGCGCTGATGGGAATTTTCTTCGTTATTTTCCTATGGCTTTCGTCTTCTGAATAAAATTGAATCAAAGACACAAGCTGATGAAATCGACCACACTACAAAATTCACTCTCATGAAATGAAGGGGGGAATTTCAATAAAGATCCCCGGCAACAGGGTGAAATGTAGAACGGTGCATCCGAGGGTGGTTAATTGAATATTTAGCGGTACACTTCAATGTTCCCACAGACGATGCACTTCCCAGCTCTGGAGGAAAATAATATGCAAACTCTCGACACAATTGCACCAGTTAGATGCCTCTTCATCCAAAGAGTTTTCAAGCTTCTTTTTCATCGCATAAAACGAGACTCGGGCGCACCAAAAGACGGTGTCTGATGGCATAGTATGGATGGAGATTTAGTGAAATTCATCCTAGGAGAAAATTGTCATATTTCCGCCATCCACCCACGCGCATCTCAACGGTGCACCCAAATGTAATTGTTAATAAAGTTCCACTGTGGCGTGTTGTCTTTCCCCTTTTTTCATCTATTTGCAATTCAAATGGAGCGCAATGAGGAATTATTTCGCTCTGTGCCTTTTTGGATCACATTTATATCCTCTCTCTCTCTGAGACTCTTTCCATAATCAAATTGAACACTAGAGGGAACAATTGTACGGTATATTTCTCATCATTCTGCAATCTTTATTTCTCATTCGGGAGATCTTTTTGTGGTCTTCTTCGTCAGTTTTTCGCTACGTACATTGCGGGACATGGAGAGACAAATAATTGTCTTAGTGAGAGAGGCAGGAGACTTTGCTAAGTGTTCGAAATTTTTGATTAATGGATTTTTTAATAATATGCAAAATAAAACTATTTTGGTGCCAAATTCTTCCAAATTAAAGTCTCAATTTGCGATTGAAATACAATCAATGAATTCCAATATAGCTCTCCCCTTTCCAAGACATCACAACGAGTTATGCACTACTATAATGGAATAGCAGATGGTGAATATAATTTTGCTGGGGAAGAGGAAAGAATTCTCGCAATAAAATAGAAGAATCTATACAGAATAATCACTTTTGATTGATTCTGCGTGGATGATGACATATAGAAATTATGGAAATGAGTGTAGGCAGGAGATTATTTCAATATTCCATCCGCGAGTTTTTTTTCTTCTTCTTTCTTTTCGGATAATAAAACAATAAGCTGATTGGTTTTTCTTTTTCGTCCTCATCCTCCGTGGCCACACATATTTTGAGTTAGTCAAAAGTATCGATCTTTTGTACAAGAGCAATCAAGTTGTGAGCCGTTTTCAATCTTTAATGAACTGTCCTCTCCTATCTACATCTCCTTCGTCTCCCATCTTGAGCCAATTTAAAATTCCCCGAAGATTTATGTTGACAATCTCATCGGAGTTTTCCTCCTAGCATTTTAGCCAGCTTCATTATTTAAGGGCGAACTTTTCATTATTAATTTAAGTCAATTTTGTTGGGAGAAATTTCTCTCAAATGGATAGTTTAAAAGTTACACTTGACCATCCAGAGTCGCTCATGCGGAGGTGAATTTTAACAGTTACTTCCTGTGATGATTAGTAGTGAGTCCTCAAGTTGTTTTCTACGTTATGTAGAGGGTGATATGTCTTATAAGGTGTTTTAACTTGTTGATTTTTTTCTCTGGTGTGAAAGCTTTGCAAATTGTCACCTCTAACTTGGTCCCTGGATGGTCTCTTGGTGCGGTTGACAATCTCTGTCCTGGAAGTTTCACCTTGTTGGCCGATTAAATTAATTTATGCCACGTCGTAACACTTTCACCCTCTTGTTTGTCGCCATCCCCAAAGATTATTAATCTTAATGAATGCAATTTAACTTTGGAACAATTGTCACCATACCCATTTGAGGATTACGCGCCAGGCCAGAAATTAATTCTCCCACATCAAGTGGAAAGTCAACTTAGTGGATTTGTGGGTGGAACTTCCGAGAAATTGGATAGCTCCATTGAGGAGTTAGGCGTAGAAATTGCAGCTTCTAGCGAGGGGGTTGCAATTATTGAGGAAGTTAAAAGAAGTGGAGTGGCTTTTTAGCTTTCATCCTCCACACTGTTCAAATCACAATGGATTTCCGTTCTCTTCTTCCTGTCTCCATCCTCAACGTCTCTGCATCTGGCCCGCAGAACATGAATGGGAGGCTTTCATCTATGCCAAACAATAAAAGAACCTCCGCATGTCGAAGTGGTCGGAAATGTTCTTTCGCGAGGCAATTTGATATTTTCCTTCTCATTGTCGAGTGTCTTATTTTCTTGGTGTATGTGGATGGAGAAATATGGCAAGAAGTAGCTTAATTATTGTATTTTTGCCTCTTTGACAAATCACCACACTTATTATTATCTTCATTTTTCGTCACGCGGACATAATTCTCAAGTTGCGAAATTATCTCTGTAATTTGGCAATGATGAATTTTTTCCCACACAAACACATTCTTATTCATCCCAGAATGTTGGGAGACTGAGATTTTGCGAATGAGGAAGAGATGGTCTCGGCAAAAAACAGTCCTCGACGTTGGATATTGACCCCAATGCGATGATGAAGAAGGAAGAGATCACAAAAACACCTTGAACTTCTTTTTTGCTAAATCCTCGTGTGACATGTTAATGATTAAAGATCTCACATGAGACAACCCATCATTTGGTCATCGACCACGGATAAATCTTTCAGGTGTTTCATTCACAATCGCTCTGGAGATGAGCCATCATCGAAATTCTCCCACGAAGTGTAAATTAAATTTACCAACAATTTAAATAAACATTTCAAAGTGGATTGTTTGACGTTGAAATAAGTCTGTTTTGCTGAATTATCTCAATTTGCATTTCAATTTAATATCTTGAATATTCTGTTTGATGTTAAAGAATTTTTATACCCTTCACCATTATACCTCGTTTCACCACATCAACGACATCAAACTTTGTTTATTTATTCCTCATGGCAAAAAGGATGCAAAAGGGAAAGAGCCACTTAATTAAATGACGCTTGGTAAATTCTTGGGACTTGCAGGTGAATGCAACTTTCTCCTTCGGGGAAATTAAAAGTGAATTCTTGTTTAATGAAATCCACAAGAATTTCGGAAATTTGCCAATTAATGCAAAAGTTGCGCATGAAAGTAATTTAAAGTTACAAATTCTTCATCTCAAATTTGTTTTGAATAATAGTAAAATTAATGGAATATAAACCTTGGTGGATGAAATTTATCGATTGAGATTTTTCACATACAGAATGCAAATAATGAGAGGAATTTTCACCTTGAGGGCAAATCATGGAAAATTGTTCGCCCACCCAGCCAGAAAGAAATCTCCAACATCACGATCAGCAATCTTGAGCAATTACCAAATTTTCTCCTCTCTCTCTCTCTCAATATGCTTTTGATTGCTCCCGCCACCTTGTCAAATTGTCGACGTTGTTAGACATTTTGCCAATTTATTGCCTCCAATAGCCTCAGGCTTTCTGACTTCACAATCAGAATGTTTTACAAGAGAGAAATCAATGATTTCTCATATAGCAATTTCTCAGACATTAATGTTACACATTCGCATATTGTCTAAGGGGGGAATAACTGGGAAAAATTGAACAATAAGTACTTGAAAAGATTGTGAATTTTTTTTATTTACGATAATGTTGCAAAAATCAATTCTAAATATTATCCATTTTATAATAAGTTTTGGTGCTTTTCACAAAAAACTTTTCATCCAGTTATCTCCCCCTTTATCTTAGTAATATTTTCTCTCGAATTGGAGGAGAAACGACTGTTTTTGGTGTTCCGTAAATTTGTCCCTCTAATGACTTGCAACGAATGCCTTTGAAATATGTCTTAAGGTCGTGAAATTGTCGCACGCGATTTCCGCGACTTGAGGGCCCCGAGGCAATTTTAGCAGAGATGGTAATAATAAAAGCGAAATAAAAAGAGGTGAAGAAAACTTACTTAATGTGACATTGTAGGTCTTCTGAAGATCCACTTGTCCACGCAGTGCTCGGAGGCGTCTCAACTTGGATTCCTGAGCTTCGACACGTTCCCTGAGTCGCCTCAGGCGTTCACCTTCAGCGGCGGCGGCGGCTCCACGAGCCTCTTGGGCCTTCAGGAAGCGCAATCGCTGCTCCTTAGCGGCGAGAAGCTGCAAACGACATTTAAACATCATTTTCCATCGGTGATCCAAGGACAGATTGGATCAACATGTCCAAGAATGTCTCGCTATTTGAGTATACATTTTTTGCGTATAGGTATTACAGGGTGGGGCGGGCGCTTCGGGGGAAGCAAAAAACATGCAAGAAAATAGGTTGAATACAGTGTAAATGTTATGTGTGTGCAATTAACCTGGTGCTGGGAATCGATCTGCTGCTGTTGTCTCAACGCCATTGCCCTAAGCTCGGCAGCGGTTGGCCTTCCCGGCACCTGCAATGAAGAGAGACATAACATGCAATTTATTAATTTTAATTATGCTATTCTCCAGCGCATCACATATTTTGTACACAAGAATTTAATTCATCCAAAGAGGGTTGGGAATCAGAGGACAGAGGATAAAAAAGATGAGCTTGTCTTGTTAAGGTATTTGGGATCGTCCAGAGTCACAATGTCGCTATATTGATCTTTTTCTTAATCAAAATTATTATTATTATTATTATTTATTTATCATCTCAAGGTACATTGATCAGCCCTTCTTAAAAAATGCGTCCATCGCCGTCTTAGCGTTGATTCCAACCTCCGGGACAAAACGATGGAAAGGTCCCTTCATTGGTTGTATG
>CAKKOB020000242.1:0-37284 GCA_918844115.2 Phlebotomus perniciosus | reverse complement strand
ACGAAAGGAAAAGATGGCACATTGAGAAAATAGTTACGCCACGGAAGGAGATAAGAGGGCCCGGTCAACCCGTCGAAGCCCTCTCATCCCCTATGTCCAACATCAAAAGCACCGCTCAAATCACTTATAGCACGAGAACAGAGCATTCCGTGCCTCACCAACTCCTCCATCTAAAAGGTAGCGCAGAATCTCACGAAGGCTTAGCGGGGTGATCAGCCCCCTCATATTATCATCTTCCTCTAATATCCTTCTAATATCCCATCGGGATATCATCTTCCTCATTTTATTATAATTCCTTAGAAACGAGGTAGCCACAAATAGGTTAGGCCATGAGTGGTTAAATTTACCCCCTAAATGCTTGTTTTCCGCTCACTAAAAGGAAATTCACCAAAACTTGTATAAGATTTGTGGAATTTCCTGATGCAACCATCACAAAAGTCTCCCCAAAGTCTCGCAAGAAAATTAACCTTACCTAATTGAATCACGCGCAGAAAATTTAGTGCTCAAGGGGCGAGTCTCAAAATTTCTCGAGATATGGAATTTCATATAAATGTCCCTGAAGACGTCACAAGTCACATCACAGGGGGAGCAAATTATGATGGATAACACCGCAATTTACTTCCACGGAAGCTCGTACACACATAAAAGAAGGATTTCATGTGGCAATCCTTTTTGGCGGGAATTTATGCTACCAAGGATTATCTTGGAGGGAAATATTTCATAGAATCCCAGGGATTTACCGCACAAAAAGAAGAGCTCTTGTCCCCAGGCGTGCGTCTTCAAATAGAGACGAGGGAGGGAAAAAAAAGAATATTTTGGCCCATGAAATCAATCAAAAGAATGAGACACAATCCGGGAAATCTAAAGTGAAATTTGTCTTTCGATAAATGCCATCTTGTCGAATTCGTCTTGTAAGTGGACGGACGATTTTGTCCATCAGCCCGTGATCAATCAAGAGTAAATTTTGTGGTCAAATACGAGTACTTAAAGTCATGTCATTCGCAATGGTGATTGATTTTTTGCCAGTGTGTGTCTGAAATGTGCAAATTAAACTCGCAAATTTAGTGCGATGCTTTTGTAAAATCTCTCCTGAATAGGAGAACATATTTCCATGTTCAGCAGTAAATATATAAATGCGCTGCAAATGACTCGCTTTTGATATCTTTGTTATGATGTAATTTATTATAGTGAATTTTATGTTTTTGGCAATTACTCTTTTTTGGCATTGAAGTTTAATTAAAACCACCAATCAGATAACTTTTACATCAATTTAACATTAACCTACAGCAACAGACAATTTTAAAGATGAAATTGTGGAAAAAAAATCCAGAATCACCGCCATATGAACTTCCAAATGTACTTGACAGTAATTGGAAGCGCAGGCAAGTATATGTATAGCATTCTGGAGAAAATCTCTCAAATTCTATCTCGCTTCACTGCGGGAGGTGGCAAAGTTAAATTGTCAACGGAATTGCATCCTGCAATTTGGAATTTTGACCAACAAAATATAAAAGCTCCCTTGCGAGAGATTGCTGTGTACAATTTTCCGGCAAAAAGCCTGTAATTGTGTTAAATTGCTCAGAGAGAGAGAATTTAATTCGAAATTGTCAATTAATTGTAGGAAATAATATAATTTCTCATAGTAATATGTCTGCTTCTGTGTATCTTTGGCGTGAAACTTTCTCTCTCTCTCTCGTGGAACATTTATGAGCGCGCCAACATTGGGAAATGAGCTCAAAATTTTCGTGGAATCTTCCATAAGGCGAACGATTAAGTTCTTCAGCCAGTTGAAGAGGGAAAGTATTAATTTCAAAGTTCCGTCTAACAAACAGAGTAAAATGTCTCAGCCATTCGCTGCCTTTCCATCATTTATCCAATAGTTTGGGTGTAGATAATTTTGAAACATCTCATGAAACATATAATAAAGTTTAAAAAGAACTTTCGTTGCACTTTGAAAACTCACTTATTTGCTTTTCTTGGCTGGATTATGCATTCATGTTCCTCTTCAAGAACTTTTTTATTATAAGAATCAATGAAATTTCCAACTCGCTGTTCAACATCTTCATCAAAGAGGAAAGTGCATCAAAATTACCCCTATTCATAATGAAAAAATAATGAGAACAACTCATGCGCTTAAATTCCAAACTTCTTGCTTTTCGTATGCAAAAATAATTATAATAATAGTTGTAGCTTTTTCTGGCGTAAAAGTGAAAAAGAAGAATTTCAAAGGATCTCAAAGGCCAGAATGGTATGTTTGTCTCAATTACATTACAATTGGTTTGTATTGAAAATGAAAAGCTTCGCGTCAATAAGTCTCCGAGGGAAGCACAATGAGAGGGAATTGTTTTCAGTGTATGTGAGGAGAATTTATTTGAAAGTTTATATTGCAAAATAAAGGATTGAAGAAAAGGGGTGAAAAGAAGAACTTTTCCCACGCAACGCATTTGACAAATTGACTAAACGAGTCCCAATTGTGTCCAAGTGGATTGAAATGTAAATCCACTGGTGGAGGGAGTTGGGGGAATGGGGGGCTTTATTTAAACTGGTGAGTGTTGCTTGTGGAAGCTTTACAGGCGCACAAAAGACGAATAATGCGGAGAAACGAGAGCAAAAAGAGTTGCGGATGGAAATTTGTAATGCTGGGAAGAAGACGAGGAATATCACTCAACAATAATGTACTAACATATACCATTTTGTACGTGGAAAATCCCGATTATGCTAATTCTCTCACGCCAATACACAATTTTCCGCCTCGAGCACGAGAGAGCTTCGATGTGTGTCGAAAGTGTGTTACTCCCAGTATCAAGCAATATGCCTTTTGTCTCATCCACACACATTTTAGGTGGAGGATTTGCCCAGCGCGTACAAAGAGAAAGATGATCACATACAATGTGTATGAAAGCTGAGAAATTCAATCTCAGACCAGACAGAGAACACCCCTATTGTGCGCAATTTAATTCTCTTATTGCGAAACATCTTCCCAAGGATGCAATATTCCTCATTATTTCATCGCCCCCAACTTATATGCATCTCCACATGAAATTGAGAAGAAATCAACTGGCGTGGAAGAGTTGCTAAACTTGCTATTCCTGATGGCCCCAGATTTCCAAAAGCCTCCATTCAATAATTAATTAGACGATACGATTCATTTTCCATTTAATTCAATTCAATGCGTTAAATTCAATTTGAAACTACACATATTGCAATCAAGAACTCTTATCATTTATTACATTTCCAAGTTGAAGAGCAACATAAAAAGCTCCAGCATTAAGCAGAAAATATAATTCTCTGCAATTTTGAAATTCAAGATAAATAAAACACGCTCTTGCTCAATGATTTTCTTTGCATAATATTTCTTTTTTATCTCTCGCACTGGGAAATGTGCTTTTGCATCAATAAAGTGCATGATAAAAGGGGGTAAAAAACGAAAATGCTTTTTAGTATGAATGGAAGTATAAATTAAATTAAAAATTCTTTGTTATAATTTTCAGGGGTGAATGTCGAAAGCATTTGTGGAATTTTTAATTGAGAAAAAAATGCAATACAGATGTTTAGGGCGGTAATATGTTTTCATTTTAGAACACTTTTTTTTAATTAATAGCTTATTGCATAGCGAATTCATTTAAGTTTTAAAATGGCCAATTTGGTATGTAAACATGTATCAAAGCCTGAATATTATATCGAATGAGTGCATTATTAAATAATTATATCATGTTAAATATGCATTTTCAACCGGAGGTTTTACAGCTTTGTTTCCATTTTAGAAATAAATCGATAATACCCGTATCCTTGACTTGTTGCAAGAAACATCATTAAATATTCCTAAGTGATTAAATAAATACATCCAGTAAGTATTTTCGCATTATGTACAATTTTATACTTTGAAAGCTTTCTAAAAGCTCCGGAAATTTACAATCTACTCTTCTCGTTGCATTGTACATATATCACGTCGGAGTCTTCTCTCGCAGGCAATTAAAACACAGGAAAGAGGATGAAGAGTCATCCAACTCTCATGATAAATATTTTATTTCACTGAGCTTTGAGTTTCTTTTTTTAGAACATTTTTCTAAGAAAACAAAAATTGGTCGAATGGCCTCTGAATAAGTAAACTCTATGGACTCTATGTATTTTTTTTCCGAGCAGATGGCAGAGATTTAATGGGTGGTGCCATAAGGAAAAAACATGAATCATCGTCAGCAATTAATAAATAAACCCCTAAAAGTTTCCAGCCCCTTCGCTTTCACTGAAAGCATTGGGAAAAAATCAAGAAAATCCACACCAGGAAGCAATAAATTTGCCTTTCCCATGTTTCACTATATATTCTCCGTTCTTCGTGCCTTAGTGAAGCTCTTTTCCTCGGTCCCAAGCCACGTGATAAAGGGGTTGAATTGAAAACAAATAGCGGTGGTTGGTGTGCGTAAAAAAGCAATTTTCTCCACAGGGTGAAAATAATTCCCTCCACCTCCCCTGATTGAATTACCTTTTAATTATATCTCAACCCTCTTGAATTGTAATTTGTTCAAGTGGAATCCCGCGTGTCTTGAGTGTCAATGACGGCGGGGGTGGCTTCCGCTTTTGGGATGTACACACTCTCAACAATTTCGGCCCTTCAATACACCAATTAAAATCTTCATGGGAAAGCCTCCCCCGCCAGAGGCAATGTTTGACAGTGTATTTTAATCCCATCTATACATATCTCTAAGTCGACTCTGCGGTGGAGACGCCTGGTTGCCACGAAATGACGCCAATTTGGGGCATATACATAACTTTTAAGGCGATGGTGAGGAGAGTTAAGGAATCAATAAGGGTGTGTTGATTGATTCCAATGGTGGTTTTAACCCTCCTTTGAAGGGAAAATCATATACCCGCCCCACGATGGCAAAAAGGTTCCTCATGATTAAACATTCAACCCCATCGGGGAGTTCGTGACTTGTGACCCGGACGAAAGGTTTTCGATGAAGGTGTACCCCTAAATGGCGCACTTTCTCCAACATCATCATTGTCAATTAAACACAAAAAGTCTCTCGCTCGAGCAAATATTTATTCACTCCATCTTCCGAATCTTCCAAGGCTCACGCTTTCACCCTGGGTTGAAGTTGCTATGTATATACCCAAAAAGTCATCCAAAACGTGAAAGTGATACAAGAGAGGGAATGAAAGTCTTTGTCTTCATGGTAAGGATTTTGTGCATCAAACACTCAAGACATTCTCTCCATATATACACAACATTTTACCCAGAGCTTATAGACTTCTTTCAGCTCGATGGGGCGAAATTCCTAGACATGTATCTCCATGATCCACCCTCAGCTTCGAAGAGATATGCCAGTGAATCAAATTCACTTGTATATTCTGAGAATTTGCATCAAACAGAAGCTCTAGAACAATCCTTGCCGTCCTGTCTATACTAAAATTAACTTCCTAACATGAATTTCAATTGAATCGTCTGCACTTTTGGCATCCATGCGAAGAAATTTTTCCCATGTGGTATATTCGTGTTAAAATCTTTTCATTCAACACACCCCTTGAACAGTATAATCGCCCATGTGAAATCCTGACCAGAATTGTATAACCTACAAATTTGTGTTCGGCAAGTTTGCAAGGATAATAGCTCGAAGAGTATTTTGAAAATCATGCATGAATTACATGATGGAGTTTGGTAAAGGGAAACATTTGCACGAAAATAAACACGAATAGGGGAGTTTGTCAACAATTTGTTCATATCAGAACGGTGAAGACAGAATGTCTGGTGAATTAACATTAAGGTTCATTAGAGGGTTTTGAGGCTTGATATTTTCACCTGAGAATATGTTTAGAATCAAGCCACGTATGAATTGAGGTCGTGAGTGTTTCTTGTTACGTGTCAACGTGTTAAGTTCATATCCCGCTTTGGCTCAACACTTTTAACCGCAGGGTGAGAAATGTGATATTCTATGGAATTGCAGGATAAATACGCGTGAATAGACAAGCAGACAATGTGGAAAAAGCTCACCTTCGTGCCTAGTTTAGGTGTGAAATGAAATTTTAATACAAATTTAGGTATACCTACATATCTCTTTAAGACAGATTAATCTTTTATTGCGACTCTTGGGAGGATTTTAATACTTAAATTAAAATAATCTCTTATAAAGAAAAATTTATAGTAAAGCGCAACTGAAGATATTTAAATTATTGCAATATTTAGATACTAGAGGCGCTGCAGGCAGAAATATTTCAAAAGTTGATCATAACCGGAAAACGGTTTTTACATATTTCAAATATTACAGAATGTCAAAAATGTTTTAATTAAATAATCTTCTATTTGTCTGACTGAATAATTCAAAATTTGAAAATCATTTTCAATATTGACTTTCCCGAGAATACCTTTTTTGTTACTTTATTCTCTCATAAAGCTTTTCATGTTGATTTTTCCACGTTATATTGAAAATTTAATTGTCCCCTCCCATCCCCGCTCTCAGTATCATGTGACAACACGACGAGCAGATAATAAATATTTACAGCGACACCACAATTTTCTTAATAAAATTGTAAAGACCGAAGGAAAAGTGTTGGTGGTATTTTTACACACGTGTCTCTGGAAAATTCATAAGATTAGAATGGAAAATGAGAAATGTTTCCAAATGACACTCGAAATTTCCGCCACACTGGAAAAGCCACATAGAGAGAACAAGAATAGGAGCTTTTTGGGAAAAGGGGTTGGAAAATTCCTCGTAAATGTCATCGCGAAATCTTATTGGGGCATATCAAGCTGTCTTTTGACATGCCTTAATAATACAAAATTAACTGTGAATGACACTATAAGTGTGTGTGACACCCATCGGGGTGTTCCATTGCTATTTGGTGCGGCACTTTTCTCCATATGAATTCATTGCAATTCCTATCACATAGAGCTTTCGACGGGGGGTGGGTGGGCTGGGTTGGAAAACTCTCTCACAGACTCTGGGTGATTCCCCATTGACAGTGATTCCAGCAGCGGAAGCTCGCGTCTGGGCAGAATGATCTGCTGACACATTTTCAGGCAACATTCGAAATTGGGGGTGGTTTGGGCGGCAGTGAAAAGGGGTGGATGTAGGCGGAAGTATAATTTCCGCGACAAACTGTCACATTCTCAGCACAGCTATTGTGCAATGTGTTCCCGTATTTGATGGAAATAGACGGGGTGTATATAGCCAAAAGATAGGAAAATTGCACTCAAGTGGCAATCAATGCAAGTGGGTGATTCCTTAACAGATTTTCTCTCCCCCTTACAATCTCGATAGTCACACCATGTTGGGAAGAATCACATGAATAATCCATTTTCGATATCAATAATTGATCTTGATGATGCTGCATATGGCTTTCGCCCTTTACGAGGCGAATCTCCCTCCTTGAGCGAGATGATCTCTGCGGGCGTGAAGGAAAACCACCCCATAAAATACACTTTCACATTAATGTGAACCACCCTGTCACTCTTGGCAAACATAAATTCTGCTTAATTAAGATAAATGATCAGCCACAGTATTTAATATGTGGGTAGGTGGAAAAGCATTAAAAGAAAATTGTCTTCTGGTGGAAGGGTAAAAGGCGACGAACACAAATTTCACTTGGGGTGTTACCTTCTTCGATGTCTTGGACTTCTTAACGATTGTCGCTGTGGCGAATCGTGGCTCAGCCGTCACCACAATGGGGCTCCTCTTCTGGGGTGCCATTGTCGGTGGCTTCGGTAGGGAGCTGGTCACTGGACGACACACACAAGTCAACATTTTTACACTTCACCTTGCTGTCCCCCTTTTTTTTCTCTTTATTCTTTTCAGTGTTCGAAACCTTTGCTCGCGAGCCCTCCTTAAACCTTATCAGTCTTTCAATCTCATGCAGACGAGTATAATTTCGGGCTGTCGTGGAGATATTCACGTGTAATTTGCGCGTCTTTTCGTGTGCTCACTGTAATATGAAAATCAATTGAAGGTGTGCATGAGGTAAAAATTGCATCAATGACCCCTGGTTTTGCACAACCCTCTGACCCTCAACTCCGGCAACTTGATGTCTATTTTAATGGTAATTGCAAAGGAGGAAATAATTGGAAGCTAATTAAAGCTAAGATTGTTAGACATTCGGGAAAAATAGTCGAATATATTCAATCAATATCATTCAAATGCAAATTTATTAATCTTTACCGCCAATTCGAAAAAATTGTGAGTCAAAGCAGGAGCTTTTTCAGAGCTTAAAAGCTCGTTTTGACATTTTCTGCTCTTCAATCGAGTTTTTTTCGAAAAATTCTTTCTGGAAATTCTTCAGAAATGCAGAAGGAACTGGATTTATGTAAAAATTGAAAATTATATATATGATTTTCCACTTAAAAATTTGATTTAATAGCTTTTAACTTTAAGAATCTGTTGAGAAAACTATTGCCGTGTGACAATATATTATAATTTGCGAATTTTAACTTCGAATTAACAACTTATTACCGATTATTCTCCAGTTATTTCCCCCTTGGTTAATTGTAGAGTATGATGCAAATTGTACACGGAGGGAAAAGAGTTCTCAGCATAATTGCCCAATTTCCGCTTCTTATCTGACCATGTGAGTCTCACACGAAAATTTCCATTGCATTTTATTACAATTTCGAGTGAAAGAACTCTCGCCATGGTCAAATCGTGCTACCATCTTCATTACATAAATGCTATATTATGCAATGTACATCTTCTTAATTAATTCTTCACGAAATATTAAATTCCCCCCCCCCCACCTCATTCTTGTTCACATTGTTTAACTTCTGTCTCATGCTTTATTTGAGATAAAAGTTTTAGGAAGGGAAAAAAATATGAGAATTGATTCAACAAGAGTTAAATTTGCTACTCCTCTGGGCCTAAAGTTTTGCCTTCTTCTTTTTTTCTGTTAGAAGGTAAGGAAAAGTTTCTCCTGTTCTCAGTATCTACAGCAATGCGTGTGATCAGGGGGAGATTCCAGACTGAGTGAGAGTAAATAAAGCGCGAAGAAAAAACTCTTTGTCAACAGACTCAAGAGTCCTCAATGAAATCCCCGGGTAAATGAATGAGTGTGTGTGTATCTCATTAAAAAATACGACACGAGAGAGTTGAATAAAATGTGACGTGCCAGAATGGATGAGGGCAAAATAAAAAGATTTATAAATTCACCTTCTTTTTTATGTTTCTGAACTTTTTTCTCTTTTTACTGTGATATAAATTCACCTTCCACGAAAACGAATGCAGAGAAGTAATTTTTTCTCCTTTAATTCCCTGTCTGTGTACAATTTCTGTGTCAACAATTTCCGCCAGCTCGGCTTCCTGGCCAAGAGGAGAATTGAGTGTGTTGAGGAAAATTAAATGAGAAGAGAACATTTTCTAGGCCACAAAGATGAGAGAGAATTGAGATTATTCCACTTTATTGGATTTTTGGACGAAATATTTCGTAATTAAAATGCCCGAAGCATTTTCATTTTCTTTCTTTACCCCAAATGTGAAGAGCTTTTCTTTCAACATCTCCTTTTCTGCCCCAGATGATGAGAAAATCACATGGGGAAAATTATCTGCAACACATTGTGGAATCACATTTTCTTTTTTGCTTTCTCTCATCTATTTTTCCACTTGAACCACAGAAGAAGGATCTTTTTATAGCGTGAGGAAAATTAACAAAGTCCCTCACAATTTTTTTTTGCTTTTGCCATCAGAACAAATGAAGAATAACTACTTTCACACTCAAGATAAATAATTTATTGTGGGTTGTTTCCACTGAATTTAACACTTTTTAGAATGCACAGATTTATCTCTGGTGGGAAAATGATGGAAAAAAAGCTCTTCTTTGTGGCTGATCTTATAGTTTTTCCTCATGAATGGATGCCTCATACAATATTCACAGACAGATTCATGCGAGAAATGATACAGCAATTTTGATTCAGATAATATTCACAATCTTCTTGTTATCCCTTGCCGTACAGAACTGTCTCGGTTTGATGGGAGGGGAGAGCATGAATGAAAAATTAAATTTAGGTGAAGAGCTTGGGTATTTTCTTTTATTTTTTATTGCCACCATATAGTCGCTTCTGCGTGGTGTAATGATTCAGAGCCTCGCGGAAGCTGGCAAAAATTCAATGTGAAAAATGCATAAAATATTCCATGGATTTCCATCATTTTCACATGGGTGTTGGAGAATGAAAAACTTCAACATTGTATTAAAGATGAAATCTGTCTGACAATGAAACATATACATAATTTCTTTTATTTTTGGGATATTTTCCTTTCCTTCTGTCTTATCGTGGCTTTGTTTTTTTGGACAGTCTCTCTCTCCGTTTCGTTGGAAAATGTTCTATTTTTTCTTATACCACCACTGCGGGAACGACGTGTGGGAAAAATGTGGAAAATTCACCTTGAGGATACAAACTGGATGAGAAATGGTTGGAGGTTTGATGCGGGGGCAAAAAAAAGGGCCAGGATGTGTGAAGGAAAACAAGAGTGTCTTAAATGTCGGGAAAATTGTCACAGTGAACAGCGCATTTACCCTGAATGTCGTCATGATATGGGAAATGGGATTTGTTGGAATTTCACCCATTTCTCAAGAGAAGCTCCCCAAAGTCATCCTGTTTTTTCCCACCACCTCCTCCTCCTCCATTCAACCACAAATAGAGCGAAAGGCGGATGGCAAAAAGTACCACAAAAGAGAGCAGAGAAAGTGGCACAAAAGTAGGTGCACAGATGCAACAAGTAGTTGATGGACTAACCCAACATTTTGTTGTTTTCAACCACCCTCGGAGATTTTCCACCCTCTCTTCTTGGAATGGGGCATCTCTGAATTCTCATATCGATTGTGTGAGTATTTTTTTGCTGTTCACATTCCTGGCAAATGCTTTATTCACTGTTTATTCCACACTTTCTATATCACCATGGAGCTATGGTGTTGTGCGTGTGTTTGGCTTTTCTGGCCCCAACTCCCATGTTTTACCCTCGAGGCATAAGAAAAAGTTTACCTCAAATGTAGCCACTAAAGTGCCCATCACTTGAGGGAAAACCATTTCTTTTCACCCATTTCGTTTGCCTTTTAGATCACCCCCTCAAATGGCTCGATTCAAATACAACACTTTTTGATAGTTTTCATATACATTTGGAAAAGGTATACATCGTTTATGTGGAAAGTTTGACAAGATCTCCTGAATTTGGGTGTATTAGAATTTACCCTGAATTTTCAATATTATAGTGTTTCTGAGGCGCTTTTCTCAGTCCTTGAATTTCACAAGAGCAAGAAAAAAGACCCCAAAATCGCTTATTGTTGATTAATGGAGATTCTGCTTAAAATCATTAAGAGCAGAGATCGCCAGAAGAGGCAAGAAAAGCTCTCACAAGGAAATTCCTTCAAGTGTCCTAAGAGCTTTTAAGCTATCCCATTGATGGTGCCATTGAGGGGGAGAGACTTTCTCACTTGCAGTGAGGAAAAGACCTTGGAAAATCCATCTGCAAATGACTTCAAACGATGGTGTTTTTGAAATGTCTGCTGCAGAGAGTTTTCGAGAGTACAAAATTAATTTGCTTGCTGTTTTTCATGTTAATGGTGGCTCTTAAAGCTATTTTTTCGAGTGGATTTTCCATCACAAAAGCTCTTCATTGGACATTCAATTGAACAACTATGTACTAACACTCAATAATTTTCGCTGAATTTACCGACACACTCACGTATTTGATAAAGTTTAACAATCTTTCGCCACCCTCATTCATACGGTGCTCTGGTCGCATAAACAATAAATTCAATTTAACCTGTTACAATATTTTCCCACCCCCAACACAGCGAGGCGGAAAATGCGCAAAAACCCATTTCACATCTAGCATTTGTAATTAAACGATTTAATTTTGAACATAGTGAATAATTAATTTGTCACCATTGCGACCGGTGTGAGGGGATGTGTAAAGTTTACACGATAGGAAGTGCGGGGTGGCGAAATTATTCACCCCCAAAATACTATGTAAGTGAAACTTTATGAATTTGTTCAACCACCCCCCGCTCAAGGATGGGCCATGATGACTCCATGAAGCAGATGCTGCAATTTCCAAATATCGTCTGCTCTCTCTCTGCGGGAGAGAGCTTTTTGTGAATTTATTCTTGTGGCACGCGCCCAAAAAGTCATGTAATTTTCTCTTGACTTACACAATTCAACCCCTTAAGAACTCCCCCAAAGGCAGAGGACTGTGAAGCCCTAAACAACGTCCTCCATACAATGAATACAAATTTTCCACCTCTAGGGACAACTTTGGTCCTTTTCAATTGTGGGAAAAACTTAAATTTACATGTTAAAGCTTGAATTTTTAATTTGGTGGATCTCCTCTAGAGATAGAAAGGAAAAAACTGGAAAATTGAAGTGAATTTGGAACCCGCATATTTCTACTTTTGATATCTAGTATCATAACGGAAAATCAAACCCTTTTCGGTTGTTTCTCCTTTTTCTGTTCACATTTTCCACTCCCCACCCAATCAATTGGGAGGGGAGATAGAACTGGTGTTATCTCACCGGAAAATAGCCAAAAAACCCCGACAAAATGCATGAAGAACGAAAATGTTGTTAAGCGACGTTTGCCTATGCGAGCAAGGCTTCTCTGGTTAACAACGAGGATTTGTTAGCCTTAAGGTGTTAGCAAACGACTGTAGTTCTGAAAGTGTATTTGTTGGAAAATTCAATACAAGGAGCTTTTAAAGGAATGAAGAATTCAGAAGCTTTTCACCTTTGTCTTAGAAAATGATAACTGACAAAGCTCTACCTTGTGCCAACACCTTTATATGTAAAAATTTTGTCATTTTAGGTCAATCTTCTGATATCTCTCGACGTGAAAAGCAAAAGCTGTGACAAAATACTAAGTGGTAAACGTGGGATAAAAAAAGGGTGGAAAATTCGTGAAGTGTGATGGCATTTTTTTAGGGCTTTCCGGAGAGTATTAGCCCTCGTGTAAGCCAGTTGCATTACACAAAAGAAGGGCGACATGAGACTCCATGGGAACATGATAAAATCTAGATGGGATGGTGGAAGAGTGTCGGATGTCGTTGGAGGGCAAATTTCACAAAAGTGTGACACACACATGTCCGGCAGGGGCAGATAAAGAGCGACAGGAGTTGGCAAATGGTCAGAAAATTTGCTGCCCCAAATGAGAGAAACTCACATGTGTGGTGCCGAGAGTGAAAAGTCTAATTAATGCTGGCGAAAATACGGTGCTAAAAGGTGGGCTTCATGGAAAATCTCACACTCACCGTACAGCTGGATGAACACTATACCCATTAATTCCAAGTTGCCCTGAGTGACACAGTGTTGAGAGAGAGCTCAAGACACAAATGACTTTTATGTGAAAATTGCATGGTGCACGTTTGTTGGAAAATATATTTCCACTCTCCTGTTAACGTGTCACTGCCAGGAAAAGTCCCATCGAGTCTATCAAATATCATTTTGTGCGAAATTACAACCTGCATAGAAAGTTCTGCAGGAGCTTGTGTACCTGAACAACAAGGCAGGAATTATTCATTAATGACAAATTCAGCTTCTGAGCTTTCTGGCAAATTTAGAATAAAAGTTATATTGCGTATTTATATTTTTCTTAAAGTAGATCCACATTATCAAATTAGCCTAAAACAGTCATAAGTCAGTCTTGAGCTTTAAGCCAGCCTTAAGCTTTAGGCATCAATTTTAGGATTGCCCTAAATTTTAAGCTAAAAAAACGGAAATCCCGATACTTAATAGTAAAATCCACTATTTTATAATAGTTATATCGATTATATATAGCGATATATAAATTGCCATCATATTTTAATAATATTGACTGTTTCTCCAACTATAATTTGAGTGGAAGGCATTTGATTATTTTGCAGAAGCAATTATTTTGATTATATTAAAATTAATTAGTTTGGGGGTATTTAAACTTCATTAAATGCTGCAATTAATGGGATACAGTGATTTTAATAATCATTTACCCCATAATTTGCTTCCTCTCTGCTATTTATGCAAGAATTTTAAGCTCAGTGGTCATTAAGAGACAGAAGTTTTATTGGATTATTTTACAACTCATGATATTCCAAATTTTCCTCTGTGGCAAACGAGCGAAACGAGGGTGAAAATGGGACAAAAGTTTTTGTGTGGAATGTGAGAAATATTCGTAGAATTTCTTACATCCACATAACATTTGGGAGAAATGTGTGAAGAAGCCAAGTGTCCATTTATCTCATTAGCGCGATGATTTACAGGTGTCACAGGCGAATGTTAGCCAAAGAGTGGCTCGGAATATTTGGACTCTGGTGGGTGCAATGAATCGCCAAGTTTGTTGGCCGCCAGAGAATTCTCCATTCCACAACAAATTTGTTTGCTCAGCAAAAATATGACCTAACCACTTCTTGGGATTGTCCATCAGGTGGATTGATATGATGGATGTGCGTCAGTTCTCATAGCTTGAAGGAGGCGGAGGGGAATTGAGGAATGTCTGTGAAAAATTCTCCCTCAAGAGAAGTGATTAAAGATCTAGTGATATTTCAAGCAAATTTTCATCTCTCTGTCTTGATTTCATTTGAGAACATCCTCATCATCATCTTCATGATGTTGGGGGAATACTTTTTTTACAGCATCCCATAAATGGCTTGTAACTCTTCAAGAGAGTTTTCTTCTTTCTTTCTCTTTGTTTCTTTCCCCCATCATCCACAGAGAGTCTTATTCTCCTATATATGACACCCATAAATGAAGATGTATGCCAAAGAATTATCCTCAGACCCGAATAAGAGGGACGGAGGCGGACAAAATGAAACAATAATCGAGGCATAAGGCACAACTTTTAATATGTGAACGAGAAAAACCATCGGCAGTGAAGCTGAGAATTTTCCCAAGAAAAGTCTGTCGCTCTTCTTTGCCATATGTGGTGTGGATGTGGTTGAGAAGGAAAAAAGTATTGTGTGTGAATAGAAAAGCTATTAGCAAGCAAAATTTTGTTTTTGGCACTTTCATCACGATTTTATTGCCACTCCACGAACTGCGAGACGAAACACAACAGTGTACAGATGTTTCACATCGCTCATCAATATTTATTGCTGATGTTGGGTGTATGAAACGCAAAAAATTGAATCACGATAATTCCACACTGATTGAAGCACATTAGAAGTTTCCTTTCGATCGACACTCGATATCATGGGTAAATTGCACTTTGATAGACAGAGAGAGGGAGTCTCAATTGAAATTCATTCTGCAGAAATAAATCTTAAAAGTCTCATTTGAGATGGAATATAAAGAAAGAAAAAAAAACTCATGAGAAAGTTTTTACTACGTGGGTGGAGTTTTGCGCTTCGTCAATTTATGAATGAGTTGAAATTGGCGGGAAAATTATCTTCTCACACTTGATAAATCTGAGGGATTTATTTTTAATACAGTGGGATTTTTTTTTCAAAGTCATCAGCTCAAGTGCAACTGAAAGCTCTCGGTATCTATTGATCTTCTACACGAGATGCATTAAGATAATTTATGCAAAGCTAATTGAATGAGGAGAAAAAAGGTAATAAAATTTAGCCAGAATAGTTAAGAATTAATTCATAAATAGCTAATTTGTATAATATATTATTGCCACAAGTTATATTGTGGAATTGCAGAGAGAGAGGAAACCGGATGGACAAAGTGGCAAGTCCATGTAAAGCTCGTAAAAAGTCCCTCCGTGCTTCTCATCATCTGAAATGCCAATAAAAAGGCGATAAAGTTGAGCACAGTGAGCCCAATATAGGATGAAAAGTGCTTAATGACGATTTACTTTTTTCCACCCAATTCTTCGGTGGCAAATCCATTTGGGTCCCTGACTCAATTGAAATGAGATTCCATGTGATTTTAATTGAGAATTAATTTGAAATTCACAAGTCAAAGTCACAAAATCCCATATATAGTGGAAATATATAGAGTGGATTCCAAGGGAGATCCCAAGTGCTTATGGTGAATAAATAAAGTTAATACAGTATGAATGACTTTTCTATTTTTAAACCTTTCATTTCCTAACAACACCCAAACATATACTGAGTTTGCTCGATTCATGGATTGGCCAAAAAAAACCGACAGAGAGATGATCTGGGTGAATATTTTTGGGTGAAAAAAAAAGAAGGAAAAAAAGCCAAATGGTTGGGGAGAAAATATAGAAAAAAAACTTGTTGTGTTTGGATTTTCATTCGCACAACCGTCGATAGTAACACATGAATTCTTTGTGCCACTCTTGGTATCATCAATCATTTTTTCAGCACACACACACAAGTCACTCGACAGACTTTCAACCCCCACAGTTCGTGCTTGCATTTTATATCAGCCAGCTAGTGACAGAATATCACGGAATTGCTGTGAAATAACCCACAATTGTTAGTTGATTTCTGACATTTTTTGTTGGCCTTTTCCGTTAGGCAACAGCTAAAGCTTTCTGAAATATGCTCGAGTCCAACATTGGTGTCAGCTGTGGGATACCGATAACGTTAAGCTTTAAAAATAAACCCCTAAGTCTATAAATTGGACTCGGAAAATGCAGTAAAAGTCCAAAGAAAATAATTTATATACTTCTACAAGAAAAAAAGCTCTCTGGAATTTCCGTTGAGCAGAAAAAAGTGCAAAAATCCACTTGTTGTCTTTCACAAATTGCAAAATATGATGACAGTGTCTTGTGGATTTGGAGTGTTAAGAGATTTTCAATGTCTCAAGAGGACAAACTTGAGATTCCAGACGCCAAATTGCGTGTCACAGATTCCCAGCGGTGATTTACAACTATTTGTCCACAAGAGCAATTTGAGTGTTCTTGCAGATTTCTCGTTGTTGGCTTTTTCGGCAAACACCATCTAATCCACGTATCCGATCAAATCAGCATCAGTCTCAGGTCAATATTTGCACACTCTCGAGAGCTTCCTCCGGGGACTCCACACACACGGATGGGTGTTTGAGAACGACAAAAGGCCTGCTTCTGCCACTTGGTTTGCACAGTCAAATGACCCCGAAAGAGCTCATCCTACCAAATTATCGACACAACACTCGACCCAAATTCCCCGCCTCTCACCACCCCCTCGAATTGGTCTCACGCTTCGATTCCTCATATTCTCATAGTCAAAGTTCCCAGGGAAGAATCTCTCTCACTCTCTCTCTCTACCCCCTAACTTTGATATGGAAAGCTTTCAGCGTGGAACGACAAAGGTCAATGGGTGGATTTTACAGCAAAGGCAAAGTTCGTGGCATGAGCGAAATCGATCACCATCAACTAATTTATTGAGTAATCACTCCTCATCCACCAGTTTGGTGTGTGCCATGGCGAAAAAAAGCCACACATAATCGACCGGTGGATTTTCAGGGTGTTCATGGTCTGATATAATTAAGCTCCCTAGCGCGAAAAACTTTACCCACCAGGCGCCTCCATCACTCCAATATTGCCAATAAATTGACGAATTAATTAGATGGTCAGTATGGGGTTTCTCTGGATCGCACGAGAAGACTTTTCCTCCCATCTTCTGGCATCTTCATCTTACCATCCTGATTCTTTTCCATGCAGCCACACCCCATCAGAAAACCGGACGATTCATTAATTTTCATTTCACTTTCAAAAAAAAAATCCACCTTCCAAAAACCACCAAGAAGATATAAGATGGGGAATGGAATGTGGCAAGACGAATTTTCATCGCGCTGAAGAGGGATTCTTCACTGCCAGGTAAAATTGTGTTAAACAATTTCTTCCTGAGAACAATTGGAGTGGGAGATGGCAAAGAAAAAGGTGAGAACAACCCCGAAAGAGCTTGATGAACTAATTCACTCATTTTACGTTGCGCCTTCCCCTTATAAACCTATATGTTAGTCAAAGCTTAATTAATGCTGTAAAATTAATTAGATGTCAGTAAATTTTGAATTATGTGCCATCTCTCTTTTGTCATGTCATTCCGACTCATTACACCCAGGGAAGGTGGAAAAAGGAGGTGGGTGGCAAGGCGCGGTGTGGGAAAATCTTTCAATTTTACCCTCTTGATATCTCTTAAAATGGGTGTTTCAGGTGTCTCTTTAAAGAATTTAATTGGATTTGCATGAAGTTATCTCAATTTTATTTTAGAGGGTATTTTCTCCTAAAACTCACAAAACTCTCTTAAAATCCCATTTCAGAATAACTCTAAATGACTTTGATATAAAGCTCCAACCTGTTCTTCAATCACACAGCAAATTCCAAAGAGAGTCAAGTATTTCACTTGACGATATTTTGGTGGTATTTCTTCGTGAAAGAATTTTTATTATTCAATATGTTTTGCCCTTTTTTCATCTCTCAACCATATATACGATAAAATATATTCCTGTGGCTTTTGAGACCGAGTTAATTCTAAAGAAAAGCCACCCAAAAAAAAAGAGTGATTTTCATGATAGAGAAAGTCATCAAATAAATAAATTTACGATTTTATACCCTTTTTTACATTTGCTCTGTTCTTTTTCTCCTTTTTTATTGCTCTCAATTTACACACGGTGACAGAGTTTTGGTGACACACACGCGCAAAATTAAATTCCTGGAAAATTTTGCTTCTGCGAAAATCAAAATTAGCAAATATATTCCATTTTGCGGAGTTTACATAGAATGTCTATTTGTCTATTGAAATAGTGAAAATGTTCTAGTCATGCGAATGGAAATTTTGGCGTGACAGAATTTTCATTTACGCCGGAATGCCCTTGATAGAGTGAATTCCTTTTTGTGACAAAATGTCATTGAGTGAAGTTACAAATTTTCACAATGATGCAAAGAGTTGTACAATTGGACCAGAGGGCATGAAATTGAGTGTTTTGTCATGGAATTTGTGTCCTCTCGTGTAAATTTATTTGCTCTCTCCTCTCTTTCTGGGCAATAATGGCAATAATAATAATTTACATAGAACTTTCATATTACGAGGAGACCTTTAATGTGAAGCTCGTGTGTGGAAATGTATAGCATTTCTATGGCTGAATTATTTTGTATGCCATGTTTCACATTTTCTCATCTCCATTTGCATTTTACCCGGGTGCGCTCGAATGTTAGAGGGATAGAGTTGGGGGTATTTGGTGGCCAGGAATGGGTGGCCTCACTTGAGGGTGAGTAAATTAATACGTTATTTGCGTGAATGACCACGATAGATGGGAGTGAGGCAGTTGCATACGCTTGGGCCACTCGCAAAAATGTTGCCACGTCGACATGTTTTTGACTGCTTTGCGCGCAGGAATCTCACGATTTGAAGGAATTTTGCAATATCAGAGGAACCACATATGGTAAAAGCAAACCAACCTCTCCCTCAGAGACTCCCAAAAATTTCCCTGATTGCAATTCTTTCAGCGGTGAATGCAAAAGTTTGGAAGCTTTTGTGCTGAATGTGCTGCACTCGAAGATGCACAAAGTGAATTAATTTTCACTGTACAAAATCGATGATATTGAGAAAGAGCGAACAACGAGGTACAAGCGCAAAAACCTGCTGAATCCACAATTGGAAGCACAAGCAGAAATAATCAGGGAAATTTATTCATATTCTCACCGAATCACTCGAAGCCCCAGACAACATTTACACAGAGAGAATTTTCCGAAGGACAAATGTATTGATTTCGCGTGCAAAATCCATAAAGCACTAGAGACTCCCAACTTCAGCTGTTTGGACAGGGAAAGAGCTTTTCGCCATTCTCTGTATGGGATTTCACCCCGAGATACTTTAGCTGTTTAGAGAAACCTCGCATGTTGACGAGCTTTTGAAGGAAACACCAGCCTTTCTGACTTTGTATTTTTTGCTCGTGCCGAGGGAACCTTCCTCGAATTGAGATAAGATAAAGAAACACAAAAGGACGTTTAGCGATTTACTAAGTAGCCACGAAGCGATTGGAAAATTGAACAATTAGGGCCGCACGTGGAAGCAGTAATTAATTTGGTTTTATGGAATTGCTCTATGAGTGATATTGAATTAGAACCTTGCGGGAATAATGCTTCTAATGCATTTTTTTTGTAAAATTAATAGGCAATCGTAATCATGCGATTTAAGATTTTTAATTTATCGCTTTAAATTTAATGAATTACAAATGTTTTAATTGCCCTTCAGTGATTGAAATGATCTCAAATGACTCACATTATTAGATCAAAGTTTAGATTTTGAACAAAGAAACTCAACAAAAAAAAACTTTCTTAGCAGATCTTCTTCTAACAATGATGATTCAATTTTCACGCCTCAACAATCACTTAAAAAATCAAAACACATAAATTGAAGCGACTCGTGTCTGGGCAAGAAAATCATGATCAATTAAAATACGAGAAAATTTTATCTTAATTTAATTTCACATAGAATACGAGCAGCATGAAAAAAATCTTCTATTGATTTGATTGAAAAAAATCAACACATTCTATATGGATCGAGAGATCTGAGAACAAAAACTATATGAAAAACATGTGTTGGGGAGCTAACATGAGCTCCCCACAGTGGAAAATTGAGAGAACGCTACAAATATTCTGGCTGAGATTTTATATACAAATTTTTTTTACTCCTCTATTGCATGAACACAAAGTTATACAATTGCGGCTATTTTCTCATGTATTTCACTGCAATTGAGCATAGCAAAAAATATTTTCACGTTATCAGTGGGGAATAAATATTTAGAGAGGCGTATCTCATTCATAAAATCTCATACTGAGAAATAATTATAGCCAACAAAAAATATCAAAAAGCGTATATTTTTTCAATTGATGATGTGAACACTTGTTGTTGGTATCTTTTTCGCTAAATTTAATTGCTGTCCATTGAATGTCAATAACAGGTTAAAATTTCCTCCCCATAAGCTATTTTTGTTAAATCTCTCGTCCCCCCACTATATAAAGCACTTTGGGCCACCCCTCTGTAAGTTTGACGAATTTTCCTGCTGGGGAGATATTGAGGGAAGCATGTGAAGCGTCAATTTTCCAAATAAAACCCAACATAATAGCAAATCAACAAATCAACAAGAAATTCAATAAAATAGAGGGGCTTCTCATACTTTTGGGGTGATGCGTGCGATTTATGGGATGAGGAATGTATTCAAATAATTCGAATTTGTGCACGTCACACAATAATGATACAAGTGTTTGGGGGGTTAAAAGCGCCCCACGTACAATCCTTGAGAGACTTGTAAAGTGGGCCACAAATAGAAAAATGCCTCGCGATATCAAAAAGCTTTCCTTTTCATCGAACACACTTTTTCTTCCCTTAAAGGGAAGGCCACTTGTGGGTGGGGGGGAGGTGGCAAAATTTATTTTAACTCCTAAAGAAAAGTGAGAAGAGGGATGAATAAATTCGTGGTCTTTGTTGTGTGATATGGCAAAGAGATTTTCGTTATGTGGATTTTTGAGCATATAAAAAGATTTTACCAGCAAGTGTTTGAGGCGTGGAAGAGCTCGAGGGGTGGCTCTTTTGCATTTCACCTTTCGCCACGATATTGTGGAATCAAATTCATCGTACAAGAGAAAAATTGTGTTTTGCTTCAAACATTCAATTCAATTTCCACGCGTTCACTCACATTTGATTGTCGACGAGCAATTGAAGAGGAAAGTGATTCAAGAGATTTTTCTTTTCAGCTTTTTTCTTCCCTTCTTTTAATATCGCGAAGATATCGCGACACTATATAGAGAATTGGGCGAAATGGGTGTAAGAAGTGATCTAAAAAGGAGGAAAAATATCCCTGTCATGGAGAATCAAATGAAAAATTTGCACTTTCACGTCAATTTTCTCGCGTGGAATATTGAGATGATCTTCAACAGCCATTGGCATGATTGTGAGTGATAAACTAAAGAGGAACGGAAAGTGACAAGATGCTTTTCTTCTCATTTCCATTTTCCATTCTCTCCCCTCTCCCCCACACAAATTCTTCGACTCACGCCTCTATCGCAAATTTATTGAAAGTCTCATTTTCAATGTGCGCAATTTTCACTCTTCTCCTTCGCATTGTAAATTGTCCCCCAAGGATTTTTTCCCACCCACCCACAACCCTCTGAGATAAAAAAGGGATGAGTCGGATGGGGGGCGTTGGAAAGTGTTACCCATTTTCACTTATCTGTGGCGGGGAGAAAACTCTTTATGTCTTCGCGGGCTATTTACAAGCCACAATTTCACTGCATTTTGTCTAAATGAGCCATCTTTCGCGAGAGTTTTGATTCTCTTCGTCTTAATTCACCCAAGATTACATCGCTAAATTGCCTTTAGTATCCCTACTTTAGGAGAAAAATGAACTTTAAGCTCTCACAATTTACATTTTTGGGGGCACACTTTTCTGTTAATGTCACAGCAGATTATTTCATGAAATATTTAATTGTCCCCGCGATAAAGTCAGAGCTTTTCGGATTGTTTCACGAAAAGAGGAAAATCCTAACTTAATAAAACTGGGCGGAAGCTTACAAATTTCCCAAAACAGTTTGGATTGCAGATGCTAAGAGTATTCGCAATCTATTATATTTCCCTAGATATAAATATTCATGTCAACTGTGCTTAATTTATCTGATTACCTCAAATTAAATTCACGGAACATCCGGATTTCATCAGTAGAGCTAATAGTGCTTTTTCACGTTTCAGCGGGAATTGCATTTTTGTGTTTTTGCCAGCGGACATGAAAATGTAAAAAAAAATGTTGAATTGTTCAGGACAATTTTATCTCATTTACACATTTTATTTGACTGTTTTCCCAACCCATCGGAAAAGAGCAATTGTGCTGGAGAGGAAGTTAAAAGGGCGGAAAAATACCCTCAAGGAGGAAAAAAGGGGTATCTCTGACTACTTCCTCAGAGTGTCTCTTTCCGCACTCTTTTATCTTATTAGTCAAAGATTGTGTTGGTCTTTGGGAAACACAAGAAGTGCCTTATCGCGAGAGAGAAAAAACCTCACCGACGACCCAGAAGAATTCTGGGTGTGTATCGAGTGAGAGAGAAAAGACAGAGTGAAAGTTTTTAATTCAATTTTGTAACTTCAAAGTCGATTCATATTTTTTATTCCTATTTTTGAATGATAAGTGGATTTTCACTCTATCACCATCATATACGACTTGTGGTGAGATATAATTTAAATTTAATTCAATAATTGAATAATTTATGGGCGTTTCGTGTCCCTCCTCTGTGACGTTAAGCTCTTCACGTCGAGAATCAATATTTTTATGATGGAAACTCTTGTAGAAAAAAATCTTGATGCAAAAGTAGATTAAAAAGGCCACAACTTCGACACCAAAAAGTTACTAATTGATTTATACGATGGTGTGTTGCATGGTGAAAATTTCTATTCAACTCGCAATGTGTCAAGAAAATATATTACGCCTCTTTTCCACTCAATACACTCGAGGAAAATTTATCTGTACAACATGGTAATGAAGTGGAACAATTTTTCTCTTCACCCAGCAAACTCAATAATTCAATAAGACAGTGCCAGGCACTTTGGTGAAACACATCCGAAGCATATGAATGAGACTGTAATACTCTTTATGAAAATTACCATCATTATTCGCTTAAATACTCTCAATGGTCTCGGGTTTCGTCTCCACCAAGAACTCTCTACCTCCCTCTCCCCCCTTATGCTTTTCAACGGAAATTGATCGTTTTTCATTTCTTTCATCATTCATTTCCATTCTCACTCAGGCTCGTTTGCATTCAATTCATTTGGCGGAAAGAATGGGGCACAAAAAGTCTTGTACTTCTCCAGAGGAGTGTAAACCAGGTCATTTGCAAAAGACAATCGCCTTGTAAATCACACCTCTGAGCGTCACACATGTCCACTATTTTTTTCGCGTGCACAAAAGAGCCCCCACGAAAAAGCAAGAGCGCGAAACTTAAGTGGAATGTACAGAATTTATAGAACTTAAGAAAAAAATATTCATTGATAACTTTGAAGATTTGCTTAAAATTTATGAGTTTTGAAAGATTTTGTAGAGCTTCTGGTGAAATTTCTAAAGCTTTTGTGAGTTTGTTTGCAAAAAAAGTTATTTTTTGTTTTTCTATTAAATTAAGATTGAAATTGTTAGACAAAGAGCATTTGCAGGATTTCTGTAAAACTTTCTAAAATGTTCTTAAACTTTGAAAAAAAAACTCGAAAAACTTGAATAATGAATTAAAAGGAAAGAAGAGGAAATTGCAAAAAAATTGTGTAGGTACTTTTTTGCTCTAATGATTTACTCTTGCGAAAAAACTGTCCAAAGACACGGAGGAGGAATGGCTTTAGGAGTGGACGAAAAAATTTTGAGACAATAAGCGAGGGATTTTTACCTATTGCGTGGACAATTTAATGTCTTTTTTCTGCCACATGCGGATTAACTAAATGGAAATAGTCTCCAAAACTTGCTATAGCGTGAAAAAGTTTTCCACCTTGCAGAGAAAAATCGTGGGATTTTAGCGGAGAAAAAGAGTGTCAAGATTGCATAGCATTTAAAGCGAAACTATAGTGACTGTATTATTTAAATTATTTAATAGGAAAACATTGTGATCTCGTGAAGCTTATAGCGTGTATATACTTTAGCATATTTTGTCATATGATATTTTATCAACTTGGCTAAAGGAAAAAACGCCCCAAAAACCATCCAGAGTGGGTTTTTGCCAAGGGTTTTTGTGCGGATGATTGCGGAAAAAAGGGGAGGAATTAGAATCTAACACCATAAAGACAATTGTCATGAGGGGATTAAGCAAGAGAGGACCTTTCTTATGGAGAATGATTCTTGCATGTCATCATAAGACTTTTATCTCCTTCTCACATGCTGTCAGAGCATAACCACCGAAGTGATGAAACCAGATAATATCTTGGGTGTTGAAGAGAAATTGACACTTTTTCCATCCACGCTCATATAAAGTGGAAAATATCAAAAAGTTTCCCGAGAAACTCAATATTCTTCACAATTTCCTAAAGGATTATATTCGTCAAAGAAACTTTATTAATACCACTAATAAATTTTGCTCTGCTAATTGTTGTCAAACACATCGCGAATGAATTACAAATGATGACTGAAACTGCAATTTAGCAAGTTCTTACTCGTGTCGTGTCTCTTAGAAGTGTACATAATGTACATTATTATTCTTTTATCTTCTTTCACGAATAGTTGCTTTTAACAAAATATTGCCACGAGCATCTTACACTTTCAGTGCAACATCTTTATTACGCCAAGACAAAAGTTTATAAAGCAAACAGAAAAGTCTTTCCCTTAATGAACTCCTTTCTAAGGACAGAGACTCAGAGAGGATCATATTTTCAAATTTTAATTAACGCACAAACACAAAACGGTTTTTCTTTTTAGAATAATATTTTGTCTGAATCTCAGCTTGAGTTTACAAGGAAAAAAAATCTCAATTCTGATATTTTAATTTCTGTCAAAAGATGGATTTGATAAGATATTAAGAGAAATTCTATATATAAATGTGCTGAATCCAATTTAGAACAGATTAAGAATCCATAAAGCTTACTCAAAAATTGATTTTCCAACATTTCGTGAAAATCTCATATTCCTTATCGATCAATTTTAGACCAGAAGCAATAATGGAAAATGGAAAGATTAAATCCTAAACCTATTTCGTTGTGTATTTGTGCCTTTAGCAAGAGGAACCACAATACGGGATATGCATTCTGTTAATGAGAGACAAAATCAAATTCAGAAATTGCAAATATCCACAACTCATCTGCTTATTTCATTTGTGAGTGTTAAAATAATTATTTAGAGAGCTTTCCAATGAAATTGAAATTCGAAAACTACCTGTAATCCGTATAAACATTATTCCATATCAAGAGTAAACTTAATAGACTGAATTCTATGCAGATTTCAGTGGTTCAATTGAGATTGAAGGGGATTAATTCATGGCAAAAGTTAATCTGAAGTTGTTTATCAAAGGTCAGTAATTAGGCACAAAATGTCCAGATATTTAACTTGAGAGGAAGGAGAGATGTTGACATGTCACAAGTTCAATGAAAAGCAATAAGATTTCAATTTCTCTGAACTGACTATCAAGTCCTTTTGATATTCACAAAGTAACACAATATTGTAGGCAAAATTTGCTTTTCCTTTGAATATCGTCAGATACGCACCGTTTGCCCAGGGTTTCGAGAACAGACAAGGAACACTTTCAGCTCAATTACATTCAATCGTATACCGGCACTACTCCATTTAAAAGGTTGTGCATTTGAAGACACCTTCCAACGATCCCCCAAGGAATTTCACTCATCAATGGAGCGTCACGGGGAGACGACAGGCCGAATGGCGGGGAATGTGAATGATTGGGGAATGAAAATTGAGAGCTTGGAAAAGAATTATTTTTTTCTTTCATCTCTCTTTTTCTCACTCTCCTGGGGTAAATGTTTTCTGGTCATAGTGGATTGTAAATAATATAAAATGTTTAAATTTATCTGACACACTGAATGCTCGCCTCCAGGTCCAATAATTCATACAGTTTTGTTTAAACATCTCACAAGACTATTTCACTCAAGTCCCCCTTTGGAGTGGCAGCGAATTGAAACATTTTTCGCCTCTCGTGTTTGGATAAAATCATATGCATGAAAAATGTGTATATACGACAAGCATGTCGACATAACGAGCATGAGATTCTATAAACATCTCTTCCCCATTTTCATTCTGTGGGTGGAAATTCCAGCCGGAGAAGAAAGAAAATCATTACAAAAGTTGTATCTCGCAATTTGTGTGTTTTCATTAAGTATTTCCTAGCACCCTTGCCATCCTTCTTGATTTTTTATTGCACCTTGAGATTGCAATTTCAACAGTCGTTCTCATACCGTGTGAGTGTCTTTTTCGAGGGGTGGAAAGCTCGTAAAATTCTTGTGATTTTCCACACTATACCATCCAGTAGGGGAGTTATATAATAATGATATAGAGGAGGAAAGAATATGAGAAATAACGATTTGTATGACATTCCTCGTTTGTGTAAAGGGTATGACTTCTTTCCCTCTTATAGCACGAGGTGAATTTCAATAATAGAAGTACCATCTTTCCGCATGAGAGATATCTTCAAGTGAGCACACTTTGGTCCTCTCTACGTGTGTCCTCCAACACACGATGAAGGTGTGAATCAACTATAAGAACATACTCGCTGGATTTCGATATGTCTTTTCTCTCCGCTCTTGTCCTCTAAAACTCGATGTGCCAGATTCACTTTCACTCAAGTGCACATCACAATCAACCCTCTAACGACCACTCTGGGACACTTACACAAAAATACAGAAATATAATGTACGTAAAATTATCACCGAAAACTTTCACCGATAAGCACTCTCTTTTTCCCGCCAACGAGCAACAATTCTGCGCGACGATCGCACAACGACTGAAAGCTTTTGTAATGTTTTGCTTCTACCAAAGAGGTCTAGTCTCAACACTAAATCTCTCTCATGCAGGCACTCTCACAGAGAGAGCGAGAGAGAGAGAATTTCAATTTGATGGAAATTTCAGTTGCACAGCTGAATTTTCACGCAATTCTTATGCCATTTCCCCGAAAAAAAAGATACCCTGTGGTGTTGTTTTTTCCGAGGGCAATGATTTCGCCACCCACTCTTGAGCATCCCCTAATTCAATAAAAAAGAGCACAAATTGCCCAACGCTTCAGTATAAATTATCACCACAATTTTTCTACCCATCGTCGATTTTTCCCGCCTTGACGCGGAGAGAAGTAATTTTTCCGAGAGTTTTCCCTCGCAGTGGGATTCTCGTAACAGAATGACAAATTCCTCCTTCTATCTCTGTCTGGCACAGTCTCACTCAATTAATTCAAATGTTATTCCTTACCCAACTGATTACAGGAAAATGTTTTCATGACACAAAATCACATACAAAACTCACCATCTCCGGCATTTTTCCATCTCTTTCCCGCCCCAACATTTTCTGATATGTGGCAATCGTGGGTGTTTTATAGGGATTTTCCTTCCACCAAGCCCACCCACCGATGTCTCCATATCAATTTTTATCGGACAGAGAAAATGGTCATTATAAATAATCGATTTGGGTAACATTGAACGACGAAGTATTGAGAAAGTCATAATGTCGAGTATGACAAATTAATGGCATTCTAACTGCCAACCTAATAACAAACTATTAACAACCTCACCAAACCATATCGATTAAAGTGCCGTCCAGAGTTATTGAGTTGAAGCACATTATACGAGAAAATTGAAAAAAAGAAGAAATGGCTTTAAATGTAAAAGTCTTGAGTTCCTTTTAGAGGGAAAATTGGTCTATAAAAAATCTTGTTGACCCTCTGAAAAGCGTATCACACGCTTTTTTTCGTCTCCAAATGGAACCACAATTTCACGATGAAATTCCCATTAACTGTATTTACTATGTACTCCATGAGAGTTGAAATATCAACACTTTAGAAATTTTACTAGAATGATTCTTGCCTCGCATTTAATTTTCTCCTCAAACAGAAATTTTTGCAAACACCCATATATGGCAATTCTTTTCTGCTTGGTTGATGAAAACTTGCAAGAGGAGCAACTAAAAATTAATTAAAATCTTTAAGTGGAAGTTTTCTCTGCAACTCTGTGTTTGCACCACAGCTTGACTATTGAATAAACATTAAATGTTGTGCTTTGAAATGACGTTGAATATGTTGTAAACCGAGTGGTAAATTGGAAAAGTGCTGATAATATCGGATGATGAAAAAAGGGGCGCGCGATAGCTGGAAAAATCCTTACGCGAGAGCAACTCTTGAGAGCTTTCCGAGTCACTTATTCGCGATCCTCAGAATCACATCCCCCAACAGACCCCCCAGCATTGAATCCAAGGGCGAGCGGAAAAGGCTTGGCTGGGTATAAACGTGTTAATTTTAAAGTCAGCGAATTTCATCCTCCATTCATTCTGGTTGATTTACCAAAGTCCCAATAACATTTTCTTCTCGTTATTCTCGGCAGCTTCTGTGGACAATTACACGATACAGTCTTTTGGATGATGCCTTACTCACTCGAGGTTTATATCTTGTATAGGGCCTCTTGTGAAGAATTAAAGGTGCGGGGAGGCGATGAAAAAAAACTCAATTTGAGACATACAATAATAAAAGAAGATGAGTCTTATCGGGTTTCCAATTCATCTCACTTCACTCCCTCGCCCTCTTTTTTCATGCCATCATGGGGACACATATCATCAGCTAAACACAACATTGAGAATGACGAGCCTGGAATCGAGTTGCTCGTGGAGGCGGAAAAATTATTTATTATGGAGGAAAGAGAAGATGAACCGTAGAAAAGAAGATTTCCAAGAGACTCTTGTGGAGTCGCAGTGACAAATTCTGAGCTCAAATTCTGAGGTTTTCGCCCACGCAATTCTCCGGGCACTCATAGAAATTCCTGGCGATGGGAGCTTCATTACCGTGAGTGATGATTGGGTGTTTGGGGGAATCGTTGAAATTCCATCGCACTTTTGGAAAATTTCCAGCGAAATGCTAGGAGAGATAAAATACTGGTTTTGTGGTCAGAACATCTTCCACCCGTTGAGAGGGGGTTAAAATGGGCAATTTGTCACCATCAGTAAACATTGACGCCAAACAAGATCCAATATTTTCTCTTCATGAGTGTTTTACACCACAAGGCAGTGGACTAATTTTGTGGAGGAATCCTTGATACTCAGCAAAACTTGTCGTTTGTTCTCTCTTGAAACACTTTGTTGCAGTTTCCCATTCTTTAGAGGAAGAGCTATGTCTCCATGGAAATTCACTGCAGGACTTTTGGATATATGATGTCTTTGTCTGGATGGTAACTTCCTGCTTGCTCATGACAAGTGTTTAAGTTTTGAGGCACTTGAGTGACAAGAAACAGAGTCCATTTAGATTGTTGTACCCAGTCACTCTTGAGATTTCCATCATCCCCCTTTGCACAAAATCCCTCATCCCTCGACTTTCTACCTTCTTGTGCACTCAGCACTGCTGTAGATGCCTTCAATCTCAATTTCATGCAGTCTCTCCCTCAACTCCAGTTTCACATTGGATATTCTTTAAAAGGTGCTAAATTGCTATGTAATTTAAGACACATACTTTATGGCTCAAGACTCATTGAATCCGTCACAAGGAATTTAAATTCCGCTCAATTCAAAGAGAGACATCAAGGGGGAGATAAATAAATTATTTTCTGTTTATTAATATTCGTTATTTATATTGATAACAGTGAGAAAAATTTGCGTAAGAATGGGGTAGATGCGAACAAAAACGATAGTTTGTCCACATCTGCCCCCATTGCGGGGCAGTTTTGGACAAAGCTATTTCTGTGAAACTTTCAGATGCTTATCCACATCTGCCCCACTTTCTCCTCTTCAAAAAATTCTGTATCTCCCCAAATAATTCCCCCTTGAAGAAGCCAACCACAGAAAGTCAAAAAGGTCATATTAAAGACTTTAGTCTTGCTTTTTATCCGTAACATTTCTGTTTGAAAGAAAATTGTCTAAAAATATCACAAGACACCTCTGGCTGACATTCAATTTCTGAAGAGCAAGCATATTATGAACGATTTTCCAGTTCACTGCCATGAAATCATTTTAATATTGAATTACAATTTTCTGGTGTCAAAATAAAGCCACAAATCAAATATTTGATGAATTGGATCGTGAATAACTCTCCATGGGGCTTTAAAGGGCAAAAATTCCCTGCGAGTCGCATTGTTAGATGATATCCCTATACGTTGAATCCTCGATCGGTGATCATAACGATCATAACGACTGTGGGAAAAAGGACTTGCCTATCCTTCTCGCCTCAGTGACGCCATTCTCATATGGGCTCTTTTTGTTCCTTGGGGAAACCAAAAAATGTTCCCAGAGAGATCAACAAAAGAGGAACACAAGAGATGCCGGGACAAAGAAGTCGACTGTTTCGGTGGTTTTCCATCCTTGCGGAGGAATTTTTTTCCACTTGTGGGATTTCATTGAAGTCGTGCGACTCTCTAGAGGCCCTGCTTTTTTTCTTGCCTTCCTTTCTCGATTCACATCCAAGAGAGACATTCAACATCTCATGCGTCTCTCCATTTGATTACCACATGTTTATTATTCAGAATAATTTCTGTGATTTATGTTTATTGTTTGCCATTTGAGTGGAGGGAATAAAAGGAGGTTAAAAGGTGTGGATACTCTCGCAGGGAGAATAAATCAACGACTTCTTTCCTCTCTGCGCCAACAGAATTAAGCCTCCAAATTCCATGCAAAATCATTCAAATGATAAATTCTCCGCAAAAAATTGTGTCATCTATTGATGAGAAAAAATGTCTTTTTTTCTCTGTCACGCGAAGTAGAATCTTAAGGCTAAGAGCTTTGCCAGTGAATTTATTTGAGGAGAAATATGTGCAGAAAATTCAGAGATTCTTCTAGCATCGCTGAGAGACGCTTGATTTGTTCGAGACATAAAAAAGTTGCTATATTTTATTTTTCCATCTAAACTTTATTGTGTCTAGGCAGTGACATGGAGCCAGTGAGTGTGAATATGGTAAAAAGGGGGGAAATTCTTGTATCGAACAGCCAACACACATGGGACACTCCCTGAATAATAAATTGAAACTCCATGAATTGCTCTGCTTATAAATGCAGCAACGCACCAAATACTCCTCCGCCCCCAATTTCACTGTCAGCGAAAGAGAATGAGGAGCATGAAGATGGAATCCCTCCGTGAGATCAAATTGATCGTGATCTTGAGGGGACGAGATGAAATGCAATCTCTGAGAGACAAGCTAGACACGCATCAGTGAAAATTGGACGAAATTCTCGCGCCAAAACTCGTTCATTGATTTCATTTTAATGGGGAAGTCACACCAGTTCTCGGTCCCCAATCTCTTATACTCCACCAGCAGTGGAACACATTAAAATGTTAATTCTCGCCTTCACGTGTGAGTGTCGTTCACTCTATGATATTTCGGAGGGATTTTCTGACACACAGATAAATTTTGATTCATTGAATTGCCATTAATTTTGTCGTTTGAGCTCCTGTTAATCGCTTCGTGCTTTCCGTGCTCCACTCTCTTGGCATTTCCTGTGGTGCTAATGGGCCAATCAATGAGATGTTTCATTGCCCAGAAACACACTTGACAAACTTTTAACGATCCCATGACAATTTGATCCTAATTTTAGATGCTGCTTTCTTATTTTGGGTCGCTAAGGAACCCAACAATTTATCGTTTATTCAAAGAAAAACCAATTTATCAACTTCTTGGCTTGATTAGATAATAAAGTGTCTACTTTGTGGCGAAATCAAATTCGAAATGCCTATTTTAACTCGCTACTGATATGAATTTGCCTATTTACAGGTAAAATTACATAAATTGCCTGATTTCAGGCGAAATTGGCATCGCTTTGCCTACCTTAAGGTGCTTTAGGCAATACATTGTGTTCAGTGTTATCTAAATTGAGGCGAACTTCGCAGCGATTCGCCTATTGATTTGCCTGTTATTTGGCAAATTAACTTGCCTATTTTGAGGCAAACTTGGCAGCGATATGCCGGTTTGCCACTTGCAGTCTCTAATCCTCGTCACTTGTTGACTCTCTGTCCTCTCTGTCCCTATTCAAGGATGTGCTTCAACTGGTCTTATGAAGTGCCTCCTAATAACTTTCTCAAACACTCAATCTGAGATTTTGTGTATTTGCATAGTTGATACTCCTTTTCCATGTAATTTCTTGTGAAAACACTATAGATATTCAGGCGAAGTGACTAAGAGAAACATCCCAAAGAGGATCTAATAATTATTTTGTCAGTCGCAGATGTTGATTGATGCCATTGGAAGGTGAATTGAAGTCATGCATTTGGTGTGAAAATGCAATTGAAAGTTGAAATTGTTGGCTGTTTTCGTGAAACTCTCTTGTTCCCACTGTACATTGTATTTTATCAGTTTGTAGAATCGTGCTGCGATTTAATACCACTGCATTCCCTCAATACATAAATACAGATGAGCTGTGTGTGCATTTTGTGGAGAATGGGACATTGTTGGAGTCACAAAGGGGTGCTCAAGTACGATGAAAACCCGTGGGAACTCACACAAAAGGACCAATATTATTCCTGCACATTTTCAGTTTCACCAAATGGTGTTTTTTTCCCTGCATTTAGACGGTCTGAAATATATTACTGAAAGAAATCAATTGGTAGAGCAACTAGAACCTTTGTTGAAAGAATTATTTTTTATTTGTTGAAAGAATTGGTTGAAAGAAAGAAAGTACCTAAATCTAACAAAAGTTAGGTTGACTTTTCAGACATTTCTGCCAGGTAGGAAATTTAACTAAAGTTTGATAATTTTTCTTTGAAATTCAATGAAATTATAATAGTATGAAAATTTGAGTACCATTACCGAAACAAAAATTTAACAAAAGTTTTGTTAAATGACAAAATTGTTACAAAACGGTTGAAATTTCAAAATTTCCGCTAATTTCGATTCAGAAATCTGCAACTTTTGCTAAATTCATGATACCAAAAATTTTCTTTCAGTGTTAACTGGCCAGCACTCTTGAGAATTCCAAATGATAACGACCGGGATGCGTCACTGGAAAATTCGCCACAAATTAATTAAATGAGATATATTCAAAATAAAATGGCCAAAGGGCAGAAATGGATAATTGAACGATCACAAAATTGAATATGATGAAATTTCCAAGGGAAAAATTAATTTTCCCAGCTCACTTCATGCGAGCTTAATTAAGAATGTGGAGCTTTTGGAATTTCAGCGTGATTAACATGAAGTGGAATATGTCAATGTTCAATCACTGGTCCATCCATAGCTGAAAATTGGCATTGGGCTGTGCGAATTGATGGAGTGGCTCTTTTCGGAAATCATCAAGCACCCCCGTATATGTATGGATCCAGAGGTTTTGTGTGCATGAGAGTTTGTTGCATGCAACAAGAACCATTCATTCAAGTTCTGCTCTGTGTGAAAATTGATGTTATTTGCCCTGTTATCGATTTCATGGGGGGCGAAAACTCATATATGTGTAGGCCATCAGGTTGGACTGAGGCGCCCCAATATCCAGGGGGTATGTTTCAATGGATTTTCTCCAACTACCACAAGTGGTCAAACTTGCCTCTCCATTTGACTGAATGGGGGTCACATCAGGCTTCTGTTGGTCATCCACCTTTCACCATTGTTTGTCACACGAAGCTCCATGTGTTGGGCCACATATTCATGCCAATTATGTCGATTTTGTGGCACTTTGCGTCAAATAATGTTACCACAAGTATAATTTCATTTACTAGTCAAATTTCCATATAGTTCTCCATCTACAGACATTTTCTCTTTGCCATGCAAATATGTTGAAGAGGCACGAATACAGAAAAAAATACAGTGAAAAGGGAAATTATCAAACACTTGGACATATTTTGATCAAATTTTCCCCCACATGAGATTTCTCTTGGCAAGAGCCCCAACAGAATAAGAGAATATAAAGAATTGAATTTGGTAAAGTACAAATGCAGCAATTTATTCTCTTTTTCTCGCAATTATTCAACGATTGCGACTCTTTGTCTGCCACAAAGTAATTCTCTCAAAATTGTTTTAAATTCCTTCATTTAACTTTAATCGGTCCGTGATTGTTTCACGACGCGATGGGGGGATTTGAATTTAAATATTGAGCCTTTGCTTTTATGCAATTTCAGCTGGTTTGTCAGTAAAATGCTGATGTTTTTTTCCCTCAGCAATTTCACCATCAATTGTAAATTGGAAAAATTACCTTTGTACTTGTGCAAAATCCTATTTAAATGTGACACAATGAGAAAAAAAAATTCTGCAATATATGCATTGAAAGCTGAGGAACTTTGGGTTATGCCCTAGCACAAACATTGTAGAAATATAACACAATGTTCACCTCAATTCCATATATTGACGAATATCTATTCTTGCAATTCAATTCACGCGAGAGTCTGAAAGAATTTCAATGGCACCAAAATTCACCTTCACCGTGAAAAATACCTTGAATCTCTTTGGTGAAATGCACCCGAGGGCAAATTGGTTGAAAGGGGTTAAATGTAAGAGAAATATTGAGGGTGTAACGAGTCGAAATGGGATTTAGGAGGGCACTGGGGTGGAGAGATAGTGGGCAGAACATGGAGAGAAAAGAGAGTAAATCCGTTTGGAACATAAAATCGAATTAACGAGCTATAAATTCACACGCCACTTGCCCACTAAATGCACTTTTATGTTTCAATTTTATTTGCCTTTTAGGTATTATCTGAGGGTTTGGTTCATGGCTTTTTCCCAGCCACTATTTGCTATCTACCGCCCCCTTTTTTCCTACCAAAACCCCCCAAAATCGCCTCTTCAACATGACACCCAGAAATAGTATCTGAAGAGTGAATCCCATTAATCACATTTTCGGACGAAAGGAGGTTGGTTTGATGTATAAATAAATTTATTGTGGCGTTCAAAAGTGACGATCATCAATTTCTGCTGTTATTTCTCCGGTGGGTGTGGATAGATTTTCTGGTTAGGGGTTGTACAAAAAAAAGAAACGGCAGAGATTTACCCTTCGCATTTCACCACCACAAAAGTCATATAAATGGGACATTTTCGTGATTTGATGCCAAACCCAAACTCAAATGGGGGTGATTTTCGAACATTTCAAGGAGTGTTATCAAAACTATTTCCACCACAAACACGTGAACAGAGAATTATATATATAAATCTCGTACTGTGAGTAGCGAAAAAACCAAATTAACTTGATATAGTTTTTCTTTTATTCACCCAAGCAATAAGCCCAAAAAAAACTCATTTCTTATTTCTTCTTCGTCGACTAACATTTCCACATGTCATGAATGCTTTCTTTTCGTTTTGTTTAATCGATTTCAACCCTCCGCGTCAGCCCGAAACATGTGAAAATGCATGAAGGGGATCAATGAATTTTCATAGGAAATCTTCTTGAGCTAATAAGAAATCGTCTCAAGTGTAATTTGTTCTTGTCTCGAAGTTTCACTTTCCTCCTGAGGAATTTCCCTCCCATTCCGTCTCCCATTGGGGGTGGGGGAGACAAGACGATTTCCTTCAATCAATTTAAGATTCTTGTATGCTTCCTCACCACGCGATTTCTTAGCCAGAATGGATTGAATTTGTGGTGTATTTTCTGCATGTATCAAAATCAACGTAGAAAATTATCTACCACATAAGGAAATGCCAGGAAATTTCATGTTTAGCAATCGCTTAATGTTAAAGCCTAAGAGGATATAGTAACGATTAATGGATTCCCATCAATCTGGGTGTTTAAACCATATGATTTTAATTTAGTCTCGAAATTTACTCCCCAGGAAAATGTGCTGACTTTCATGCGGTTAGAAGGTGTTCAATGGGAAACCCAATCCCTTAAAATCAATATACTGAAAGGTTTCTCAAAAGTTCAATTGAGCTCAAAAGTGAAGGGGTCAAAAAAGCTCTTCAAATGTGTATTTTACACAATCAATCCCAAGGCATCACGCTGGAAAAAAATCGACCCCAAGTCGAAGAGAGACAGATGTGATTTTTTCCGTTTCGATACCACCCACTCTCCCTTGAACCTTGCTGGTGTTTTTTTTGCGTGATTTGGGAGGGAATATAAAAAAGTGCTCCCAACATGGAAAATAGGTTCAGCTGGTGGCGAGGAAAAGCTCAGGCAGAGGGAAAAAAGAGTGCTCCACGCAGAAAAAGTGCGGCGAATTGAAATTTATGAGAATGGCCAGAGGAAATAGAGTGGTGTGTCGACAACCCCTATTTGTCCGAGTGTGTGGCCAGTAAATCTCCACAGTGGGACAGATGAGGAAGCACTGGACCGCGAGAATCACTCAACGCCAATCTTGGGGATGAGAAATTGTCGGCATACATGCAATTTCTCATAAACATGGCCTGCGAGAGTGAAATTGAACCACCTGTAGCCACTCTTGCTTTTTCCTTTCGCCCCAATCTGGATTCATCCCCTTCACGATTTATCTCACTCTTGGAATTCATCGTGGAGGAAAAAATATTGCTTGAAAGAATCACAATTTCCTCGCTCTTCAATCTTGAACTTGTGCACTCAGAAAAATCAATGCTAATTTTGAGAACTATAAATGGTATCATTCTATTTTGAATCGAAAACGATGACTTTTTATGATTTACCTACTATTTGGAAATCAAAGAGGAATTATTAAAAAAAAAACTCTAAAATAAACAGAAGTTGATTAATTTTGAGTCGAAAAAGTATAAATTATAGTTATCTTCTGACTAAATTTAAGTTATACTCTAAATACAGGATCAAATCTAAGGCCCTTTACACACATGGGTTTAACCGAGAGGGTTTAGCCAGTTTAGAGCTGAAGACAGTTCAATCAATGACAATTTCAGTGCGACAATAATCAAAATTGCTGTTTTCTAAATGCTAAGCCGCATTTATAGTGCGTACGACCTGTCTTTGGCTCT
>CAKKOB020000241.1:40611-68142 GCA_918844115.2 Phlebotomus perniciosus | reverse complement strand
AGATTGAACAAGACGCTAATGTGAGCGAGTCGAGTCCGCACATTGCGAATATCGGGAGAATGGTTGAGGATATGGAGAATAAGATTCGCAACACTCTCAATGAGATCTACTTCGGCAAGACGAAGGACATCGTGAATGGGCTGAGGAGCACCCAGTCACTGGTGGATCAGCGTGCCAATGACGCCATCAAGCAGGATCTGGCCGCGGCGATTGCTCGCAGGAACAAGAGCGACAACTGAGATTGGGAGAGTGATTCGGATGATGTCTCTATTTATTATCAATATATTCATCTGTTATAGGACAAGGCAGATTTTCCAAGCGCGCGCGCCCCCCAGAGCTTAGGCGATTCTCACGAATGGGAAAATATTAATTGAGATTTTGAGAGTGTTTTTTTTGCAGAGATCCCCTGGCATTAATTTTATAATAACATTTTATAATTATTAAAAGAAAAAGAACTTTTATAATTTTCATTCCTTATTGCTCTCGATAAAATTTGCAATTTTTTAATTTTATGCATTTTAATTATTCCGTAAAAACTTCACACATTACTATACTTACTTATTTTTGTTTCTGCTATAAGAAAATCAAGATACAGAATATTTAATTGTAACAATTACGGCAAAAAAGAATAAATTATGAATAAATTGTTAAGAGAAATCAACGGTTTTGACTTTGGAGGCGCGGGAAGGAAAAATTGTCGGGTGGAAATTTTAGCCGATTCACCGGCCGATCGCATCGCAGCAGAGGCGAAATTACCCGATCGGTGTTTCGCAGTTGAGCCGTTGGCGCTGACGGCGGTCTTGCACATCAGCTGCGCTTACGATCAGCGAATTTTACTTACAAACACTGTGAAAATTAGATAAATTATCACGAGATCTGAAGGGTTCAGATGAAATAGTGGATAAATATTGAAAATCCAAGGAATTCGCGAATGGAAGGAATTGTTTTTGTCCCATTTTAGGGAATTTCGTCCCGAATAAAGGGAAGAAAATCAATTATGAGTAAACATTCCCCCTCCAAAAACAGTGTATAACGGATGATATTTAAATTATGTCGTGCTGTCACCTTGGGCCAGTGACTTCAGTGTGGTGAGCGATGGCAGACGTGCCAGTGAAATTTTGTTAAGAATTTTTCAGCATTTCTTCACCGCTATGCTGTACAAAAAGTGCCGTAATCGTGTGAAATTGTGACCAAGTGAGGTGGAGTGGAAGTTCCGTGGTGATCACGAGTACCTGGTGCTCCGCAAACAGGTGAGAATGTCATGCAAAGTTGGCAGAAATTTCTGTTTTGTTCGTGTTTTTCTGTTTTCGCGAGGCGAGAAGAAAAAAAAAGTCTCCCAATCCCATTTCCACTTCACGTCTTTCCTCAATTGAATTTTACAAAACAAGAGTGGAATTTGTGATTGATGGGATTTGAATGTGAGTCTCCCTGATAGAGGCAGCCCTCGAGAATTATCTACGCATTCCTGGTCGTTCCGTTCCTTTCAGTGGGCAAGTCTAAAAATAAATATTACGTAGCAAAAAAACGCGAGGAGGAGACGATCATCGGCAATTGGAAAGACTTTGGAAGGTGGAGTGAAAAGAAGTCGATCGCAGTTGAATTCCCGGACTTTTATCCCCTCAAATTAGAGGAAAAAGCCCCCAATAGAGGGATTGTCTGGGAATTCAGGAGATCTCTCAATATTCCAGTTTCCCCTCTGATTGTCCAGTGATTGATTCCTCAAGTTGAAGCTCCCTCGATAATGAGGCGGGGGGACAAGAGGAATGTACACAGTGACAGAAAAAGATAATGGATCTCAATTCTGAGCTGTGTGTACGAGTGACTCTGGAGATTTATGGCACTTCTATAGTATTGAAAGGGGATTTGTTCAGTGATCTTGAATGAATTGATTCTCCTTCTCTCTCTCTACTGCAGAGTGCTATTGACAACTTGTCGGGGCAACTATGGCCGCATCCGGGGACTCCTCGATGGAGAACAATGGATCAGGTGGGTAATTCTCTCTGGATTTGAGCATTACGTAGTTCCTTTGCATCACACCTTGAAGACCGTATTTCCCAATTCAATTAATTCACAAACGAGAAGTGAGGGTCAGATGGAAAGTTCTTGCACAAATAATCGGAAAAATTTACTTCCTTTCGGTTCTTTAACACTTTAAATGGGAGAAAATGATTTTTTGTCTCACGTTTGTATGCAAAACTGCTTTGGTTGAAGAGGGACGGAGATATATCAAGTTTTTATGACATTTGATCATATGTCAAATATCTGTCAAATAGAGCGAGAGAGAGGATATTGACAGCAATTAGAGTGAATAAGAAGTAAGAATCGTTTGACAATTCAAAATCGCCGCCGGATTTTCTTCCTAAAATGGATCAAATTCAGATTTTAAGCCGGTTTAAAGCGTTTAATCGCATTTTAACGCATTTAATCACGTTAATTACGCCAAAACGCATTTTTATTTGCGATAAAAAGCGTTTCAACGAAGTTTAATTGCTTTAAAAAGCGTTTTAACGTAGTTTAATTACGTTAAAAGGCGTTTTAAGCCGATTGAAAGCGTTAAAAGTCGCTTAATCGCGTTTATTTGTGTTGAAACGCATTTTAAGTCAGTTAAAAGGTGTTTAAACGAGTTTTAAAGTAGAAACTTAAAGTAGTTTAAGTGTACTTAAACTTTTGAAGTAGAACGGGTTGGAAGATATGGAAATGAACGCGAGTGAGTGAGAGTTCCGACCGTTTGACAGTCCAAAATCGCCGTGGGACACTCGAAGTGTTAAACGAGTTTTAACACTTAAACTCTCACATCTGTCAAATTTCTGTTAAAGAACGAGAGAGAAGATATTGATAGCAATACGAGTGAGTGAGAGATCCGATAGTTTGACAGTCCAAAATCGCCTGTGAGAGTTTAAGAGTTAATGTAGCTTAATTGTGTAGAAATGCATTTTAAGCCGATTAAAAGCATTAGAAGGCATTTGATCGCATTTCAACGTGATTAATTGCATTAAAACGCTTTTTGAGCTGGTAATAAGCGCTTTAACGTTGTTTAATTGAGTTAAAACACATTTTAAGCCAGATAAAAGTATTTTAACGTATTTTAATTGCGTATTAGAAGCGTTAGAAGGCACTTAATCGCGTTTAAGGGCGTTTAATTGTGTTAAAACGAATTTTAAACCAGTTAAAGCGTTAGAAGGTGTTTTTTCGCGTTTTTACGTAGTTTAAACGCATTTTAAGTCGGTTAAAAGCGTTTTAACGTAGTTTAGTTGCGTTAAAATGTATTTTAAGCCAGTAAAAACTTTTTAACGTTTCAATAGACATTTAATACTAATAGTAGGACTAAGTTTTTGCTCCATAAACGGACTAGAGTAAAATTTGATCTTGAAACACTTTTGATTCGGATTGTTTAAGCGTATACCTAAACGTATTCTAAATTTTAAAAGATCGTAGGTATGCGTCTTTTTCTAACTAATGAAGTTTCATTTCGACAGAAAAAATGTCTAGATTTTTAACACTTCGTTACTAATATGTCAAATTGAGTGAGAGAAAAAATATCAACATCAAAGTCTTCTGCCAAGCGCATGTCTCTCAAAGCCCTAATATTTTACTAATTTGATGTTATACCCAGAACCTTCCATGCGACCCTCCGTAAGAGAAACCAAGTGCAAATTAATTGAGTGAAATAGAGAGACTTGTATTTTGTTTATTTATATATTGCTTCATGCACTGAATAGTGGTGAAAGTTTTTCCAATGATAGACACACACTCTGTTCTTACGGAAATGTAATAAGATGCGTTTGGAGGAGAGAGAGATAGAAAGAAATGAGATATGACATTGACTCATCTGCTCTTGTTTTATTTTTTTTTCGTCTTCTTCATAATAGTTTCGCCCCTTGGGCAGGACTTTGGCTCATTTGGTGGGTCGGGCAATAACAACGCTCGCGAGTATGACTCGATGAAGGATCAATTTGATGAGGCAATGACCGAAATATCAAGTCTCAAGCGTCAGTACATTGACAGCAAGAGGCGCTGTGATAGTGCTCAGGAGAGACTTGAGTACTATCGTGAGCAGTATACGGCGGCTATGAATCAACTGGAGACAGCTGTGCAAGAGAGTAGCTCCTTGCGTGCCAACTTTGCCAAGTGCAACAGCGAGAAGATCAGGTGAGGTGGCGTTTCTTTTTTTCTTAGTGTTTCCGGGAAGCGGATGAGGACAAGTTACCTGGAATTTGTCAAAAGTTAGCAGGAAGGGGGTTTGTGTCGGTTAAACGATAGGTGATTAGATGGTGTTGGGTTTGTGTCTCCGCTTTAAATAGGCCTTATAGACGAGTTGATTTTCTCCTCCAAATGGTCAAAATGCTCGTTTGAAGAGGTCTTTTCACAGCTGAGATTAACAATTCAACGTCTATTGTGAAAGACCTATTTCTAGTGACTAAATGGCGATGGGTTTGTGTCTCCGCTTCGAATAGGCCTCTTACACGAGTTGATTTTCTGCTTCAAATGACTTAAATGTTTGTCTAAAGAGGTCTCTGGGATAAAAAAATTAACGTCCATTGTTAAAAGCATATTTCTAGTGACTACAAGGAGTTGGGTTTGTGTCTCCGCTTTGAATAGGCCTCTTTATACGAGTTGATTTTTATTTTATGCCGAAAATGAAATAGAATTTAACACGTTCTAATGGCCTATACTGGTTTATTTATAGCTGAGACAAAAAACAATGCCTATTAGTAAAGGCCTATTACTTAGCTGATACACAAACCCTTTTTTCGGGTTTAATTTTTGGCTAATTCCAGATGATTGTGAGAACAATAAACACTTCCTCATGCGTTTGTTTTTTTTGTTCAATTTTCCCACAGACTAGAACAGAAGGTGCACCACTTGGAAAAGAAGTTAGCACGTATTATTGAGTCAATGAAGCTGGAGAATGGCAATAGTCAGACAATATGTGCCTTCTTGGAGCAGTACAATGAGTTGAAGAAGAAATATGAGCAGAATAAGGCGGAGTGTGAGAAGTTGACGAAAGACGCTGAGCTGTACAAGAAGAAGTGCGATGAACTCATTGATGAGCACAATAATTTGGCTATTGAGAAGGATGAACTCAAGCATCAACTGCTGATGGCCATTCGGCAGATGGACAGTGTACAGAGGGAGAGGGATGAGAGATCGCAACAATTGAAGCACAATGATGACGTCATAAAGGGATTGAATCAGGTGTTGGAGTCAAAGTGCATCGAATTGCGGCGATCCACGGAGCAGAGGAATGCGGCTGAGCAGGAGTTGTCACTGATACTGAGTGAGAAGGATACGGTGCTGAAGGAGAATCAGAAATTGAGTGATGATCTGGTGATTGTGGTGAAAAAGTCCACGGAACTTGAGGCGCGCTTCAAGGAGGAGAAACAGGCGATGTTGTATGAGAATGAGCGACTGAAGGGTGATATGGAGACAGCATTGCACTTCCGGGATGACCTGATGAAGGAGTGTGAGAGTCTGAGGCAGAAGATTGAGGAGCAAACGCTGAAGGCGTCAGGGAGTGATATGAAGAGATCAGAGTACAAGTCAACGTCCAATGAGAGTTGGAGTAAGGAGTTAACGGAGGAGAAGGAGAAGATCAGTCAGGATCTCGAAGCGGCTAATCAGGAGATTGAGATACTGCAGAAGTCACTGGACAAAGCGCGAAATGAGGTGATGAAGGCGTCACAGGATACGGACCTGGCCAAGAGTCGTCGTGATTGGGCGATTACGGAGCGCGAAAAGATTGTCCAGGAGCGCGATAGTGTGAAGATTTTGTGTGATGAATTGCGAAAAGAGCGTGACACGGCAATTTCGGAACTGTTGGCGGCCATTCGGGACAGTGAGAATATAAAGAAGCAGAAAGATGAGGCTTGCAGGGAGATTGAACAGCTGAGAGAGCATCTTGAGGCTCAGCCACCGGTCAATGCTCCCAGTCGCAATAGTGCTCGATGGAGTTGCGCCTCGTACGATGTTGAGCCTTTCAGGAAGATGGATACGGAGATTGTGGATATTGATATCAGTGGATTGCCGACGGATGGGGAGTTGGGATTGGTGCTGGATGGAGGAAGAGATGACAGTCAGAATGGAGGCGAAGGGGGTGTCTATGTTGTGTCGGTGGTGAAAGATTCCGTTGTGGATGGAAAACTCAGACCCAATGATTGCATTATTCAAGTCAATAATCTCGATTGCACTTCCGTCTCTCGGCGGATTGTCCTCGAGTCCATCCGATCCAGTGCTCCACGATGCAAGGTTGTGGTGAAGAGGCAGCTGATGAATGCTTCGCATCTCTATACGGCCACGTTGAACATGAAAACGGGCAGATCGCACGGATTGAGTCTCGAGGGAGGGATTTATATAGCGAAAATTGAAGCTGGCTCCCTGGCGGCGAGGGATAACAATCTGGCTATTGGTGATCGTATCATAAGTATCAATAAGAAAGCTCTCGATGCGACGAAGAGTATCAGCGATGCGCTCATGTTGCTCGAGGAGACACGCAATGATGCCCTTGTGATTGTGGCTCTCAAGCAAATTGGTCAGATGAATTCCAACAATCGGGCTCTGATGTATAATAAGATGGTGAATATTTGCACACAAACCGATGAGCCACCGACGAGACTGAGTGACAAGGGTGGTGCTAAGAGAGGATCAATTCCTCTGACAAATATGGAGTTTCCATTTAAGCCTGTTGTCGCTCCAGCGGCGAAATCCACGTCCAAGATTACGGATCTCATCAAGATGACGTTCCGTGGGAAGAGTCAGAAGAGTTCAGTGGAAGCTGAAGAGACTCTAACGCAGGAGAATGATGCGATCCTCTTGCTGGATTCGGTTCTAAACAGTGAGAACACCTCAAAATCCAGCGTTTTGAAGAGATCCAAGAGGAAGAAGGAGTCCAAGGAGAGTAAGAGTATGGGCACGTGGCCGAGGGCCAATGTGATAGCTCATGAGAATATCAGTGGAACTATTGTGCAGAACAGGAAGAAGGAGCGTCCAGCATTGACACTCTTCACGGCGACACTGCAGTCCAAGGAGGAGAAGATTCATGCGAGTAGTCGCAATGGGGAGGATTATTTTGAATCTTATCCGGCTCCAACACCCACAACAACCACCGTTAAATCCTCAGCTGCGAGTAATCCCAATAGGAACTCCAATCCCATCCCTTATCACGTCCAATCGCCACCGCCGAATGTCCTCAATCGTCACTCAGTGTATCGCAGTATTGAGCAAGAGCCCATTCTGCCCATGAGCAGTGCTCCTGGACAGATGCTGAGCGGATCCGGAGGGGTCAACACGTACGGCCGGGCACCGAAGTATCCTGATTTTGAGCGCTATCAATCCCATCATCATCACCATCCGAATAGGATGAGTCTGAATTTCACGCCGTCCGACAATAGTTTGCTGTACAATCTGAATGAGAAGCTTCGCGGTGGGAATCTCCTGCAGAATCAACAGCAGGGACAACAAAACTCATTGGATATCATTTCGCTGAAGAGTCAGAACTCTATTGACTCCTTCTTGGCGCCTAAAAGTCCGCCATCCCTGGATTTGCCCACAAAGCCACCGAGTCGCGATGCTTTCGACTACTATGCGATGAAGAAGATGCCAAGGAATGTGTCCAAGTATCCCAGTGACAGTGAGAACCTCAGTCCGGATGCAATCACAATGATGGCAGGACATACGAGCACTTTGCCGTCCTGCTCTCGCTTCCAGTCCATCAATGCGCCTCCATCGCGCAATCAAGCTCTGTTCCCAGTGGCTCCAGTTCATCCTCATCCGCATCATCATCATGGGTATCGGCACGTGAGTCCGCTAACGTTGCCAGCGACCGCCCACTCGACGGACTCAACGGGAATGCTGGGTGGAGGAAGTATCCCGGAGAAGTCTGAATTTGACAGCTACATCCCGAGTTATCATCACTCTCATGGGACGTCCATTGACTACCAGTACAAGCATCGCTTCCAGGCAACGAGGGATCGCGACGACACGCACACAACATACTCATCTGGGTGAGTTTTTTTTCGCTTTGGTTTGACTTGGGAGTAATAATGAGGACAAATAGTTTGGCATCTTAATGACGTCTTGCTTGAGCTGCTTGAGGTGGTTTTTAGCAATTTAGAGAGAAATATTATGCCTTTGTGTCAAGTCGGAACATTTCTAATTCGCTCGGAATTTCATTGTGAAATTTAACACATCGATGGAATGCTAAATGAAAAGAGTGTTAATGACAAGGGTGAAGCAAGTTGGAAGCAAATTAGTTCACCATTCATATTTGCAAACAATATTCGCTTCTTTTTAAGAGGTTGGAGAAATATATTAGAAATATTCGAGAATTTATAAGTTTTTTATTCCTTCCTTATTTAGTCAAGTAAAATTTAAAAAAAAAATACTTATTTAGAAAATTGTGATAAATTCTTAAAGTTATCGGGACTAATCAGTTCAGGTTTGCTGGAACTTTCAAGACTTTTCCCAAAACAAACTCTGTTTCCCGAAATGTATGACAACTCGAATTTCCAAAAAAAGCGTGAAAAACTAGAATTCCCAAAATGTTTTAAAAAACTCGAAATCCCGAAATGTTTGAGAAAATCCAAAATTTATGAGACTTGATATCCCAAATTGTTTGAGAAACTCGATTTCTCGAAATGTATGAGAGACTTAAAATCCCAAAATGTATTAGTTTCTTGAAATTCCCAAAATGTTTGAGAAACTCGAAATATCAAAATGTTTGAGAAACTCGAAATCCCAAAACGTTTGAGAAACTCGAAATCCCAAAATGTATGAGTAGCTCGAAATCCCAAAATGTTTGAGAAACTCCAAATTCCAAAATGTTTGAGAAACTCGAAATTCCAAAATGTTTGAGAAACTCGAAATATCAAAATGTTTGAGAATCTCGAAATCCCAAGATGTTGAGAAACTCGAAATCCCAAAATGTTTGAGAAACTCGAAATCCCAAAATGTTTGAGAAACTCGAAATCCCAAAATGTTTGAGAAACTCAAAATCCCAAAATGCATGAGAAACTCGAAATCCAAAAACGTATGAAAAACTCGAAATCCCAAAATTTATGAGACTTGAAATCCCAAAACGTTTGAGAAACTCGAAATCCCAAAATGTTTCAGAAACTCGAAATCCCAAAATGTTTGAGAAACTTGAAATCCCAAAATGTTTGAGAAACTCGAAATCCCAAAATGTTTGAGAAACTCTAAATCCCAAAATGTTTGAGAAACTCGAAATCCCAAAATGTTTGAGAAACTCGAAATCCAAAAACGTATGAAAAACTCGAAAACCCAAAATGCATGAAAAAATTGTTGGATTGGTATTAATCTACCTCCTGGAATTGAAAAACCAGGTTTACGGGCAAAGTGTAGGATTTGTTTACGATCCATCAACTGTATTGGGGGGGAGGTCCCCGAAAATCACAAGATTCTATCTGCAACCATTTAAACTTTATAACTTAGTAACATATGAACAAACGGCATAACATCGTTTTTTGAAAAGTATAAATAGTGCTGAATTGTTAAATAACGTTAATTTAGTATTAAAATACTGATTAATAACATAACAAACCCTTTTCAGCTACGAAGGTGGAACATTTCCGCGCAAGAAGGAGACACCTCGATTTCGCATACCGTCAAATCCGAGTGTTACGAGCAAAGGAAGTGGCGTGAAGAATAGCACGGGATCCATTGAGCATCACGGGAGTGAGCGTGGCTCACCGATGCCGACATTTCAGGTGGAAGTCTTGAGTCATGGATCAAATCTCAATAAGCGAAACACCATGACGGACTACTGCTATGGCCAGAAGCCGAGTCCCGGTGACCTGAGGCGGGTGACCATTGACAAGAGTGTTGAACCTCTGGGCATAACGATTCGGTGTAATAATAATGGTGGTGGGATTTTTGTGTCAACAGTGACTGAGAATAGTATTGCCAGTCAAGTGGGTCTGCAGACGGGGGATCAGCTGCTGGAGGTTTGTGGCCTCAATATGCGTTCGGCAACTTATGAATTGGCAGCCAGTGTTCTGCGACAGTGTGGCAACTCCATGACGATGCTGGTGCAATACAATCCAGACAGTAGTGAATATAATGATCCACTTCCTCCCTTTGAGCTTCAGACTAATGTGGGCTGTGTATTCCTTTTCAGAGTATGACACGGATGCTGGACACAGTACAGATGAGGATGAGAGTATAAGTCATTCGGGATCATCGACACCGCGTAATTCACCGAGTGTGGCGAGAACACTTCAACTCAGGAATCAGTCGGCATTGAAATCCGCCACAACGGCCCAACAACTCATGCAGCGCGGGATTTTTCCACCCACATCCACTGTCACTTCCACCCAGAGTAAGAAGTCCACTTTCACAGGACCCGTGGCGAGTCCAACTGTGGAGGCGATGATCAAGCAGCCGGCTGTGCCGTCGGGGGGAAATGTCTATCAGGAGGAGCCTCGGATGTTGATCATTGAGACGAAGAAGAAGGCGCTGGGAATTAGCTTTGTGGGCGGCAATAAGACTGGCATCTTTGTCCATCGAGTCCAGAGTGAGTCTCTGGGGGATAATGCTGGGATTCGTGTTGGAGATCAGATACTGGAGTTTAATGGAGTGGATCTGAGAGCAGCTACAGCAGAACAAGCCTGGCTGGAGATTGCCAAGTCAGTGGACAAGGTGTCCGTTGTGGTGCAGCATAACATGCAAAGTGAGTTGATCTTTTTGAGAGATTTTTAAGATGAAAAAATTGGAGTTTTGTATGAAATATCGGCATTTTTTGATCAGCGTCAAGAAATGATTGCTTTAATTTTCCGTGAGGTAATCTCTTGTTAAATGTTAGAAAAATGGGTTTAATGAAATCAACAGAAGTTTGTATGTTTGACAGAAATTGATTGATTTCCCAAAAGTTTCGTTGAATTCCAACGCCTTTTCTGTCGTCATAAGTAATCTTGGTAAATTTTACAAATATTTTGTTGATTTCTAAAGTTTTTACGTTTTATTCCAAAACACAATTTTTACAAAAGCTTAGCAGATTCAAAAGAAGGGTTGATTCATTTAGTAAAGTGCTCTATAATCACGTTCATACGCTAAAACAATCCGGATTTAAAGTGTTCTAAGAGTAAAGTTCAGTCTTAACCTGTTTATGCTGCAAATATTTAGTCCGATTAGCATTAAATGTCAATAAAACTACGTTAAAACACTTTTCAACCTTTCAACATGTATCAAAACGCATTTGAATTAGGTTAAAACGCCTTTAAACGCTTTTAACCGGTATAAAATGCATTTAAACGCAATTAAATTACTTTAAAACGATTTTAACGGCTTAAAATGCCTTTTAACGCCATTAAACTAAGTTAAAACATTTCTAACCGATTTAAAATACATTTTAACGCAATTAAACTACACTAAAATGTTTTAAAGTGGTTTAAAATGCATTTTAATGCAATGAATACTTTGCAACAGTTTAAAACGCGATTAAACGCCTCCTAACGCTTTTAATCGAATTTAAAATGCATTTAAACGCAACTAAACTTCGTTAAAACGCTTTTTAACGGGTTAGACAGTTTTAAACTACGTTAAAACACTTTTAACCGGCTTTAATCAACTTTTGGATTGTCTGTAGCTTATAAACGTGATCTATGTTTATCCTACAATTAAAAGTTGATTTCAACCAAGAAATAGCGGATTTATTGGAAATTTGTCAATTTGACAAAGGTTTTGTTGAATTAGATTGATAATTTATTCCCTATCACCATAACTTGTAATGATTTTGAAATAATTCTTTATTGTATTCTCAATTGTTAACAAAATTTTACTGGTGGTTCCATTAATCAAGCTAGAATTTAACAAAAGTTTGGTTGAATTTACAAAATTTACAAACAAATTTGCAAAAACATTGGTTAAAATGAACTTTTGGTGAATCTGCTTTCAGAATTCAATCAAATTGATCCTGATCAGGAGAGCATAGACTCCCTGTACATCAAGGTGGCGTTCGATCGAACGGGTGATGTTGGTGAGTCGGACTTGCGTTTCGTCAAGGATGATGTTCTCTATGTGGACAACACAATGTTTACGGGAAGTCCTGGGTTGTGGCGCGCCTGGACGTTGGATGAATATGGACATCGCATATCATGTGGTCTGATTCCCAGTCAGACAAAGTGAGTGTCCAAGGGATTGAGGGATTTCTGCTGGTCAGATTATGATAAAATTATTCTTACAGAGTTGAGGAGGAATTGCGATTGCATCAGGACACAACGGATGCTGACAATACATCCAGAAGGAGCACAACATCTGCTCGGCGATCATTCTTCCGTCGCAAGAAGCATCAGAGGAGCTCATCGAGAGACTCCAAGGAGTTGGCCAGCTTCAGCAATACGCAATTGAGTTGGTTCTCAGATTCGGGAATGCTCAATGATGAGACGACAATTAATAGTTACATTCGGATGGAGCGTTTGGATTGTAAGTTTTCTTTTTTGGAGGGAATTTCTCGAATGAGCGATTAACTGATCGGTTTTCTTTCAACAGATCCATCGTATAGACCTGTTTTGGTGTTGGGACCACTGGCTGAGTGTGTTGTTGACAAACTCCACACAGACTTCCCCAAAGAGTTCGAGCGGTGCAAAGTGCAACCGATGAACTGCTCTGAGGAGACTCTCGAGAAGAATTTACACAACAATGTGTATGTTGACTATAGGCGTCGTGGCAACATTTTTGAATGCACAACCATTCAGGCGATTAAAGATGTGCGTGACAAGAAGCGTCACTGCATCTTGGACATCTGCATTTCGGCCGTGGATAGGCTACAGCGAGTGCAGATCTATCCCATTGTGCTGCTGTTGCGCTTCAGATCGGCGAAACAGATCAAGGAGGTGAAGGATTCGCGATACTCCACGGATAAGATTTCCGCCAAAGCGGCCAAGGAAATGTACGAGCATGCACTCAAGCTGGAGACGGACTATGGACAGTTTATTTCTGGTAGGTGTTTTATTTGCTTATGTTTTATTTGCAATGCATTTCAGGGATTGTCAGAGGCTTTTTCGTTTGATTCTTCATTTTGAGGCAAAAGAAAATGAATTTTAAGAGCATAATTTATTTCTCTTTGAGTTTAATGGTAAATTGAGGGTATATTCCTGTTAGAAATACATTTTCCCGAAAAAAATTTCAGGTTTCTCGGGTTTCACAAAGCAGTTTTTGGGTTTCTCGAAACAATTTTTGGATTTCTCAGGTTTTGCGAAGCAATTTTTGACTTTTTTTGAAAATTTTTTGGAGTTTCTAGGGTTTTGCGAAAAAAATTGGGATTTCTCGAAACATTTTTCGGGTTTCTTGGGTTTTAACGAAACAATTTTTGGGATTCTTAAGTTTCGCTAAGCAATTTTTGGGCTTATCGAAACAGTTTTTAGGTTTCTCAGGCTTTGCGAAGCAATATTTGAGTTTTTCGAAACAATTTTCAGGTTTCATGGGTTTCTCTAAGCAATTTTTGGGTTTTCCAAACAAGTTTTTCGAGTTTCTCAGCTTTTGCGAAGCAATTTTTATTTTCTCGAATCAATTTTCAGGTTTCTGGTTTCGCGAAGAGGTTTTTTCGTTTCTCGTAACGATTTTCGGGTTTCTCGGATTTTTTTAAAGAGTTTTTGGGTTTCTGGAAACAATTTCCAGGATTTTCGAGTTTCGTGAAGAAATTTTAAGGTTTCTCGGGTTTCTTAAAGCAATTTTTGGGTTTCTTGAAACAATTTTCGGATTTATCGGGTTTCACGAAACGATTTTTGGATTTCTGAAAACAATTTTTGGCTTTCTCTGGTTTCGCGAAACAATTTTCGGGATTTTCTAGTTTCACCAGAAATTTTCCGTGTTTTTCGGGTTTTAACGAAGCAAATTTTAGGTTTCACGTAATAATTTTTGGGTTTCCCAAAACATATTTCAGACTTCTCGGATTTCACGAAGCAATTTTTGGATTTCTGGAAACAATTTTCGGGTTTCTCTGGCTTCGCAAAACAATTTTCAAAACCTAATCCCTAAATGCCTAGTGGTATTTTTTTTTAATTTTTGTAACGCAAAAGCCTCAAAGTGGCAAAAAATGTCACAAAATTGGACTGGATTTTGAAATGTGGATTTCTTTGCAGCTGTAATCCCGGCCGGTGTTAATATTCATCATATGAGCTCTCAGGTGAAAGCAGCCGTTGAGGATGAACAAAAGAAAGTTCTATGGATACCCTTTTCGGCAAATTCGTCGTCACAATAGCCGGGAGCCGGCGTGCCTTGTGAAGGAACTTGAATGTCTTCCACAAGTCCTTTTCTAACTCTACGAAAGGTATATCTAACAGTTTTTATGCCAATTTTGTATGCAGTAGATTTTGCAAAAACAATTTTCTAAAACAAAATTCTCCTCTTTGGGAAGAGAATTTTTCTTTTTACCTAAGACCCAATTGCTATTTTTTCTATGAATATTATCAGGTTTAGGGGATTGTTTTTCACAGTATTTTTTTGTATCGATCTATATGCTCTTTTTGTAATCAGTTAAATTTGTCGGAAAATTTGATAATTTATTATGATGAAAAGTATATAAGATAGCGTTTTATATTAATTGAAAAAAAGAAAAATGATAAATTGTAGAAGAAAAAAATTTATTATCTCATATCTCTATAATCGTTTGTCTATTTACAAGAACATTTATGTTTTAATGCAGAGACATTAGCTTAAAATTACTGCAAATTAGTTTTTAAGCCAAAAGGATGATTTTAATTTTTTTGATATAAATTACATATTTTATGTTTTCTTTTCGTATATTATGAATACACTTTTTTATTGATATTAACCTTACGTATTTTTTGTTGTTCTACATTCTAATAAATCACTAGCCTTAATTGGATGAAATGCGTTCAGAATGACGATAAGAAGCAGAATTAAAGAATGGTTCAATGAAGAATTATTTAAACAAAAAAGTTTGATGTCAACAATTTGAGGATTTTCAAAACGAATGGGTGGGCTCTCTCTCTCGACAAATCGACTAGCATTCTCAATGAAAGTTCAAAAAACTGCGCTTACGCACTAGTCAAACTCATTGTCCAGCCGATGGTGATACCAATCCTCTGTCGCATGACTGTAGATCGCCTTCTGCAGCTCATTTTCCGCCCTCTCGATGGACTTGAGAATGGGCGATCGCGGACTGCGTGATGTCACGCGAAAATCCCCTGGGACGTCGTAGCACTTGCAGATGCAGCACGAGGGGAAGCGGAACCAGTCGGAGAAGATGCCGCGGCACTCGTTGTGGGGATCGTAGGCGAGCAGTCGATGGAGGCGATACTGCTGCTCGCATCGACAGCCCTCGCGGCAGTACATCTGCTTGTGCTCGTGCGTGCACTTCTCCCAGTGAACGTACTGCTCGAAGGGGTAGAGATTGAGCAGAGCCAGAACCTCCCCGCGGGTGTTGTTGGCCCAAAAGGGAGCAACGACCTCTTCTTTCACAGGACAGGCGTTTCTGGAAGGTGAAAAAACAGGTATTTTATATATTTAAATCGTTTAAATATGTTTAAAATAATTATTAAATTATTCGGGTTTATGACTGATTCACAAAGCCAGAAAAAATTCCGGAAATTTTGAGATTTGCTCCCAAAATTACCTTAAGACTCATAAACATATTTTTTGAGTTTGGGGATTCTGAAACCGAAGAAACCGCTTGAAATCGGTTCAGTTCGATTGGAAATTAAGGAAATTAAGAGACCTTTCAAATGAGCCCAAACACTTATACTGTTCCAAAAGGTTTTAAATCGGTTTTTAAGTCTCTTGAAATCAGTTAATTCGATTTTCGAATTTTTTTTCAAATGTTTAAATTGGTTCCATTGGGGATGGGAGGGGGTGATGGGAGGGAGGAAAGTTGTTCCACAAAGTTTACATTGCACCTTTCCCTATCCTACCCTCTTTTTAGAATTATCCGGAAAATGTCTCACTCTCGTGGTCAATCACTCAAAGAGACCTTTACGAAATCTGCACCCCTTCAAATGCTTCTAGGTGTTGAGAATCTGGTCCAAACACAAAATTCAAGCCAGATTCTGAAAGTAGGAGAAATAGCGATTCCAACGAGCCTAGACTTGTCTAATTCTGTTGACAAAAAGTATAAAAATTTTTCATTACAAAAAAAAACAACAAAATCTGAACGAGCAATTGCAACAACCTAATATTTTCAGGTTTAACCGAAAGAAATTATTCTGTAGGGTGTAGGGAAATGCGATCAATAAGAATATTTTCTCCGAAATGTTTAAAACAAACCATTTTGATCGAATAAATTTTACTCAAATTTGGATTTGCCACCAAAAGAATTTGATCAATTTGATATTTGATCGCTATCTGTCGAAAGAAAATTCAATTTTCTTCTTAGAAAAAGTCTCCCACCAATTGAAAAACACGTTCAGTGGGAAAACTATGAAAAATCCATTATTTTTCTGGAAAAAAAAACTTGAAAATCGCTTTCAAGATGTTTGAAGATCTATACTTCAACGAAAATTTTCTCTAATGTGAATCTTTAAAATATAAGTAAAAATAAAAATATCGTTAGATTATGGATTTTGAGATATTCCAAAAAAAAACAAGCTTTTATAGGGGAAAGCCGGTTTATAGGAACGACGGATAACCGACGGACACACAGACAAACGGACAAACAGCAAAATTCGGACTGTAGAAATCCCTTTTCTGAAAATTCACTACTTACACTCCTCTTGAGTTCATTGGCGCTTGCTCTTTCGGCACTGCGTCCTGAAACAGTTGACTCTCCATGGGTCTTGGTGTTGATTTCTTGTTGTTGTCGATTTTTGTGGTCCCAAAATAATTTGCCGTTGCATCATTCTGCTTGATTGTTGATTTAACGTCCAAAACTCCCTCGATGTCCTCCTCAACTTGAACATCTTCATCAATGCGATCGTTGATCTTCGTCGGGGAGTCCGTTCGAAAGTTGTCGGCATCGGAAAAGGCGAAGGTGTTGGTTGTTGTGTCTTCAGCATCTGATTTGGTTATCCTCAATGTGCTGGAGATTGTTGAAGATTCTATAGAGTCATTTGAGAGATTTGGTGCCTGAACGATCTTGATGGAGTCCAGTTGATCCTCTTCCGTAGCATTCTCGTACACGCTGTTGATGTCTGCTTCGTCATCAACATCAACAATGTCGTATTTGTCGCGGTATCGATCCTCATGTCGTGTGGTTTGTTCTGTGGTTGATGAGGTTGTTGAACTTGTTGTTGAGGTGGGCCTGAAGTGAGGCTCTGTGAAGACAACATCGTTGCCCTTTCCACTTAGGGAGCTCTGGTAGTCGCTGTAGAGATACTTGGACTTCCTGTCTGCTTGGCGGGAATATCTGGCCGCTGCTATTTCAATGTCGGAAATTTCAATGTCATTGTTCTCGATTTCTGTCTTCAAAACGGAAATGTGTCTGATATCTCCGTACATTCGACGCATCAGGCCCTGATTTTCGTGGACGAACCGACGAACGGCATGCCAGGGATAGGCTGTTCCTGGCAGATTGCAGTAGGATTGGGAGCTGAGATCGCAGGGAATGGCTGTTAGCAGTTGAGCTCGACCTCTTCGGGACGCCTTGGGGCCACAGGAAGTGGCTGAGTCGAAGCCATATCCCAGCACGGTTAATGGCGCAACCGTAACAAATATCAGAAAGATCTAAAAGAAAAGTTAAAAATAAAATCGTTTAATAACCGTTTGTTCAAAAAAATATCAAAAAAAAATTTCTATTGGCTTTATACGAGATTACGAGGGACTTTTACTATCAATTTGGGACTTTGTGATGGTGATCATCCTCCTTGGATGGGGACTTTCATTTTTTCTCGGCAGTGCACACATTTCGCTTTCTCACGCGAGATCCACGCACTGATCCAATACACTTACACTCCGCCAGAAGCCAAAGATAATCAACGAGAGATTGACCCAAATCCTCCTCGTTTGAGATGTGCACGAATATGTATTTCTCTGGGTCAATGATCCGAACGAGATTCTCTCTTTCGCTGGCATTCACCTCGAAAAGGGCCACCAATTTATCGGTCATCCAGCATCTGGTGATCTCTAACCATTGGTGAGTCTTCACAAGTTCATAGAACTCCTCAATGGAATCTCACACGTTGGGATGGCTTGTTGCCTCTCACTCTGCCTTATTAATAACATCGCGGTGTTTGATTCGATCGGGCCCATGAATGAAATAGAAAACAACCTTCGGTGCATTTGTGATGCTTCCGCCACTCTTTGAAAGTGACCAGCAAAGAAAATGTATGGCCAAAAGGGCGGAGCACTGTGAATTTTCTCCAGCAGATATTTCAATGCAAATCACGCTTCATTCACTTTTTCTGGCATTATTTGCATCAATAGCTTTCTGTACAATTTTAGCAAAATTGTAGGATTTTAATTGTGAAACTCGTAAGTTTGAATTTAAAATGAGCTCTTAAAAGTCATTTTTTAAATTAAGATATTAAATTAAAGCTTAGTTTGGATTTTAAGCAAATTATAAGTGAAATTTGCAAGCAAGGGAAATAAATTATGCCTAACATGATGTACATCACTTCCAGCACTCCCACAATTTCCACGAAAGCTTCCCAATAATTCCGGCACTTTGGAAGTGTTTGGAGAAGCTTAAGTTAAGGGATTTTGAAAGAAAGTTAAAAAAAAACTTTGTACACTTTGTAAGAAAGCTTGTAAGACCTTCGAAATAAAGTTTGAAATAGAAGGGAGGTTTTGAAGAGTTTTGAAGGGTTAATTTTGAAGGGAGTCTTTTGAAGCTTTTGAAAGAAAACTTTAAATAAGCTGGGATTAGGGAATCCCAGCTAAAAAGCTTTGAAAACTGTAAAAGGAAGCTTTGAAGAACTTTAAAGGAAGCTTTGGAGAGCTTTAATGGAAGTTTTAGAGAACCTTGATGAAAGCTTTAGGGAGCTTAAAGAAAAGCTCTGAAGACTTGAAGGGAAGCTTTAGGGATGCTTTGAAAACCGTTCAACCAAGCTTCAAAGAGCTTTAATAGCAGCTTAGAAGAGCTTTAATGGAAGCTTTGGAGAATTTTAATGTAAACTTAAAAGAATTATCTGTAGAAGCTCTCAAAAGCTTCAACCAAAGAAATATCTGCCGAAAACGAATGAAAAAAACTTTGGAATCATCTCCATGAAGCCCATTTTAGAGTCTGACGCGATCTTAAAGAAACTCTAAAGCTAATAGAATTTATCAAAATCTTTATAATTATTCAAACTATTTAGAAGATAATAATATTCCGAAAGCTCATTAAGTGCTTAAAAATAACTTAAACCAGCACTTCTACTTCTAAGCGATTGCGAACTTCCACTTCTGACCATAATATCTCCCCCTTGTCCCTAATACTTCCTGCACTTTTAGAATTTTCGGAAGTCCTAAAAAATTGCTAAATCTCAAAAAATGATCTTGGAGTTATAATTATGAGAGCTCCAGGTATTTTCTTTTGAAAGCTCTAGAAAACGATCAAATGCTGCTCGTAATTTTATGCAAAAGCTTTAGAAATTTATTTCAAGAAAGAAGATTTGGTGATAAAGAACAAGTCTTAAGCTTAAGCTTAAACCTGAAGCTTTAAGCCAACTTTGAGCTTTAAGTCAGCTTCAAGTTTTAAGTCAGCCTAAAGCTTTAAGCAAGGTTTATAACAAAGTCAATTTTTTATTGATTTGTTAAAGGTATTTTGATTTACTAATTTTGATAATGTGGATCTATAGCTTTATATATTAAGTAATACTTCAATTTAAGGGTTAAAAACTGTTTCAAAGTACATTCCAAATACATCCTCGCACTTCAATTCAATTGTACACCATCTCCTGACCATCTCAATCTGCGCAAGCATGATCACTTGAAAAGCCGCATCGTTAATGCAAAAGTGTTGGAATTTATTGAAATTCCAAAGAGTTTATCTCCTTAAGAACCGTTCGCAGAGCAATTTAAACTGGAAAGTTGAATTTCATCACAGTAAAAGTTTTCAACTTATGTTTGATCTCGTTTTCCGCGTCATCATCGGTGATTATCATGCTGGCAATGCGTGAGATGTCGCCGATTAATATTTTATCTTCAATTGCGGGCATTGAGATCGTCACAAATGGTCAGACGAAGTAAGAGTGTCGCCATGAAGAAAGTTCTCAAAAGATATTTTTTAGGGTGCGCGATATTTGCCAAATATAATATTTTATTGCAATATTCGAGGTATTTATAATCAAATATTTGCAAAAGCTCAATGTGGTCTCTGAAAGTGCCTCAAAAATTATGAACTTGAAGACACGGTGAAAGTCTCTCTCCTCGTGAGATTTCTCTCTCACATTCTCTCAATGTCTAAACTTTCACTTATCTATATGGAGAGGCATCGAAAAAAAAATTAATATTCCCCATACATTAACAATATTAACAGTTTCATGAATGAAATTTTCCTGCAAGAATGATCACTTAGCATGTGTCTGATCGGCCAATGTTGAAGTGATTCTTTTATTTTGTCGATGAGAACGGATTGTGTTAAGTGGGCCGTTTGTACTTACATTTGTGCCACTTCTTCCGAAATCCATTTATCCTCTTTCTCTCACTCGATCAACACAAGAAGATGCAAGACGATCGTCACGATCGAGAAGAGTGTTTAAGAAAAATTTTGACTTCTTCTCTGCGCAAGAGAAAAATCCAGTCACTTTTTTGAGAGTCTTTCACTAATTATTTTGGAGCTCTTTTTCTTATTTTGGTTAATTGATCACGTTTTGAGAGACTTCCTCAAAGGAAATCCGATGCGATCACTCACGGAGACACTTCATCTTTCGTCACTGTTCAGAGAGACACTATATAGACACACGAGCGATCAGTTAATTATAGAGGCCAGAAGAGAGGACAATTCTTCACCACGCATCAAATGCGGCCACCAACTCTGCCCAGATTGATCAATATCAACTTGGCGAATGATCACTTGATGGACACCACGAGAGAACTCTGAGATCGTCGCGCGAACGTCTTCACTGCTCGACTGCTTAACTGTTGTGTACAAGAAAAAGTGTGTGCGAAGACTCTTTGTAGGTCAGTAGTATTGGCCTGCATCCATCCGAAGTGAACCAGCCAATAAGGCGGTGTGAGCTCACAGTGGCCACGAGCCACGTTTCGTCTGGGCAAAATCACAAAACTCACGATCATCTTTCAACGATCGAGGGTTTACAATCACAAAAGAGATCACTGTTAAATATTTGAGATTTCATTGAAAATACCATTTAGTGGGGAACTTTAAATTCCCTCCAAAAGTCATACCTGAATTTTTGACCACATCGACTGATCGACGATCACCTCCTGTGAAACCATCTTGCTCTTGGCGCACACACACCTGTAGATGCTGGAAGAGAAAGAGTCTTGCTGGTGGTAACAATTTCTAAACAATCTCGCGTGAGTGTGAGATTTAAATTCAATTAATTCTTCTTGTGATTTTTGTTGTGATTACCGAGTTTGGTGAGGAAGTGGAGGTGAAAGAAGAAAAAAAAGCTATATTATACTGGTTACTACGGGTTTCAGGTAAGGAGATAAGAGAGACAAGTTGTCTAATCTTTAACATTTTCACCTGATATCTGCCGCTTTTGCTGATCCGACAGATCATCGTGGCATCAATTTGCAGAAGGTGCAATTTATGGACAATTTGTCGCATACTCGAGACATTAAGAGCTTCCATGCTTAGCATAATGATCTGCACATGAGATGTGTGTTTACCATTCAATGAAAATATAATTCATCTCTACCGTTACTTTACTACTCAAAATTGACTCTCTCTCACTCCAAGGTGGAGTTGTTGTTGCAGCAATTAAAGAAGTGATATCAAGATTGTGATTAGAGAGTCTCTTAATTGTTTTCTCTTTTTTTGCTAGCAGTTTTATTTTTGCTCCCCACAGCCTCGATATACATTGTATGCTCGTATGGCATCATCTTGCACGCAATGATTAATCTGGCTTCATCTTCCTGCATGTCACCTTTTGTGCTCTACCTGAATGCGAAAAGTAATTGAGATAAATTCTGCAAACGTAAGGTTTACATTTCAAAATAATCAGAAGATTAACTGAGCCGAAATATTCTTGATTATATTAATATCTCCTGTATTGATATGAATGTGAAAGGTATTATAAGAACATTTTCTAGTTAAACACTTATGAGTAGACGGTTAAAGAACCATTAAATTCATTTAGCTAAGCTATAGATTTTTCTTGTGTTCTATATGCGTGAAAAATACTTTGTGCGCTTTCCCAGGTGAAAGTAGAACAGAATCGCGGTGCCACGAAATGTGATGGGAGAGAGAGAGAAAAAATAGACAAGAAATTAAACAAGAGATTTAACACATCATGAATATCAATAAATATTCAAATTATCTCCTCATTATGCAAACACTCTCAAATGGTGAGCCACACCATTTGGCTATTTGCAAGAAAGTACTCCGACTATGCTGACTGAATACTTAAATTCTGCGTCTGCATTTCACCTGGGAAGATTTCTATTCCGTCTCAAATGCATTTCGCCTCAAGAATACTTTATTGCGCGAGAGCTAGAAGTTGATCTCAAAAGTGACCGTTACTTTTTGAATGAACAGTGCTTTCTGGCACGCATGGCAGGAAGAGCGAGATGATGTGGCCAAGTTCGGCCCTGCTTTGTTGATATTCCTCTCTCTTGATGGGAAATCCAGTCGTCTCGCTTTCAGATTGTCAGAAGGTGGCCAGCACGGCAGGAAATAAGGTGTGATTCCTCGTGAAAAATCTCAGTGAAAATCCCGGAAATGGAGTATGACAATGAGAAGGTGTTGAAGCTGATATATCCTGAAGGAGTTCCAGGTGAGATTAGCTATAAGATTCTATAGGAATCCCTGTCCTGTCTTGCTTGGCTGGTTACATTGAAGATTCGCATTTCCCAGGGAGTCTCCAGGAGAATGTCGAGTTGGTGGAGTACCTTGGGAAATTGGGATCCTACAAGGTTGACCAGTTGCGGAAGGAGGAGAATCGTCTCGTGGAGGAGAACAAAATCGTCGTGGAGCAGACACAGGATCTAGCCATAAGCAACTACAAGACATTCATTCTCACTTCTGAGTGCTCACGTGAGATCTTCCGGGAGTTCAAGGAGACGGAAAACAAATTGGATGACTTGATAGAGAGGCTACCGAAGTTCTTTGCCGTATGTGAGAATTTCATCCGGAAGTCTGGGGACATCAACACGGCTAGGCAGCTCAACAGTGTCACCATGAAGAGACATTCGGATTTGATTGACATTCTGGAACTGCCTCAACTCATGGACACTTGCATCCGAGCTGGGAAGTACGAGGAGGCGCTGGAACTGGCCTCCTACGTCCAGAGGATGGGAGTTAAACACAATCACATCCCAGTTATTAAGGTGAGACGGATTAATCATGGCTTAAGAGGCTTTGAAACTCATCTTTGCTTCCTTCTTTTTCAGTCCATTGTAACAGCTATTGAGGATTCCTGGCACACCATGCTCAGTCAATTACTGGCACAGCTCAGGACGGATCTGCAGCTGCCCAAGTGCTTGCAAGTGATTGGCTATCTCCGGCGGATGCAAGCTTTCTCCACGGCGGAATTGAAATTGAAGTTCCTCCAAGCTCGCGATAGCTGGTTCACCGGAATCCTGGCCGGTATCCCGCAGAATGATCCTCAGCAGCATCTCACGAAGACAATAGAACTCACCCGGATCCACTTGTTCAACATCATTACGCAGTATCGGGCGATTTTCACTGAGGATGACGCCCTCTTCAATGGAAGTGACTCTCGAGACAGCAGCAAGATCTTCCACGGATGGCTTCATGAGAAAATCGAGGCATTCCTCAAGACTTTGCAAGATGATCTGTCACGCGGGGTGAACTCCGTGGATACAGTTCTTGGGCAGTGTATGTACTTTGGATTGTCCTTTGGACGCGTCGGAGCGGACTTTCGTGGTCTGATGGCGCCCATCTTTGTCCGGACCATCGGCCAGCACTTCCAGAACTCCATCACCGCCGTGACTCGTCAGTTTGAGCAGGACATTGAGAGCTATACGCTGATAAATAAGATCTCAACGGGATTGAATCGCGGCAAGAATGCTTCTGGTGACAATTTTTCCCCACCAGACTCCTTGCTGGACTTCCATCCGCTCGCCACGTACTGCAACGGGTTGCTGGGGGCGTTCAATGAGTTGCGGCTGTGCGCCCCATTGGGGGTGGCGGACACCGTGGCGAAGGCCATTCAGGCGTCCATGGAGCGTGTCTCCAAAGCCATCTTCGCCTTCTATCGGCAGGAGCAACAGGCATTCTCCCAAGCTGAGAGGGATAATTTCATCAGATTGTCCTCCTGCTTCGCCTATGACCTCATCCCCTACATTCAGCGATGCATCCACTGCCTCTTCCCGCCTCACACCATCGCCCAGCACTTGGGTGTCAACGTGATGGCCCTGCAGAAGGCCTCACTGACCTTCTTGAATGCCACAGATGTGCTGAAGCCACTGCAGCATCTCCTCCCCGATCGGGTGGATGCAATCATCATGCAATCTGGAGTGGAGAATGTTGTGAATTAGTCAGTGGCATCGATATCGGAAAGAGATTAATTTTCACGGTTGGACAAGTCCATTTGGAAATAGAGGGGGTGAGTGTCTTGGGCAAGTCATGGGTGGGACAGTAACTAATAATCCCGGAGACTGGACTAAAAATGAAAGTCATAAATTAACGCCCGGAGTCATTCTCATTTATTCCTCAAATGGCTGAAAGATATAAATCGGATGGTATTAAAATGAAAATTCTTAATCCTCCTCTCCTCGGCGCGCACTCTTCCCCGTGCGAGGGTTTATTTTCGCAATTACCGTAATAAATTTCCCATCCTCACCCGCAACACTGACTCACAGCGAGACCCCCATCTCGGGTTGACCCTCTCCTTCGATGATGGTCAGACGCTCTGAGAGGGGGTGGAAAATTATCCCGGGAAAGTTGAGGATGATCATTTTGTTCTTTTTAATGGTCAACGTCCGTCACCCATCTCGAATGTGTACACGCACTTTTCATCTCGACGGCTGACAATTAATCATCCTGGGAGGCAGGTAAAGTGAGGAGGGATCACCACTCCCCAAAAAGGTAATTATTTTGTTGGGTCTAAAGATGTAACTCCCCTCATAATCACATGGATAAAGAGATGGTGGAATATTTCTCAAAGTGCCTTTAAAAAATTTTAATTTTATTTTTGATTTTTTTATTTGAGCAGAAAACATTTTTTTTAATTTTTAGAAAAGGATATTATACTTATAAGAAAATATGATTCACGTAAATTTCATTTCAGAATTATTTTTCACAAATTTAATTAGTTTTCAGTCCAATTTTGACTCTGCTGAGGAGTTTATTTTGATTAGGGGAAGGCGGGGATTTTTGGATGAAATTATAGTTTTTCTTCGGGAATATTGACACAATCCCCCCAGTTCTGAGATAAATCTTTAAGTCTTAGATCTTCAAGTTAACCTTTAAAAGCAGATTCATATTTTGCGACTTTTTTGACAAAAGATCTTCAATTTTAAGTTATTAAATGTCTTCAAATTCGCGAGGACCTTTTCAACCTTTAAGTGACCATTCGCCCGATGAAAGCAAATAAGTGACGCCCGGTCCTTTTTAAACTAAGGAAAACTCCCTTAAATTCCTTACCTATTCGTTATTTTTGAGCATGTTTTCTCTCACTTAGGACACTTAAAGGTTTAAAAGGTCCTCGTGAGCAGCTTTTAAATTAAAGACGATTTATACACATTTGACAGCTTTTAGTCTGTATAACTTTGGCGTGGAATTTCAAATCCACAACCGTACGAATTTGAAGACATTTAATAACTTAAAATTGAAGATCTTTTGTCAAAAAAGTTAAAAAATATGAATCTGCCTTTAAAGGCCGACTTAAAGATTTATCTCAGAATTGGGGGGATAGTCAATAGAGATAAGGATAAGTTATTTGCAATTAAATTATTCCAAGACTTTGATTACATTCTTGGAATTCTTTTAATAGAATTTTAAAGTTAATTTAAGATTGAAGTTGTAAAATTTATGTAGGATACGGGGGCTCTTCGCGCCCTGCGGTTTTATATTTTCAAGTGGTTTGATAATTAGACTGGAAATTTCTTAGAATTCAAAGTTATTTATAAAGTTAAAATGCATTGATTTATATGAGATTCCTAAGAAAGGAACTAACTCTCCTATAGTAGAGAGTAATAGGGGATCTCACCCTGAATAACTCCACCATACATCTTTTTCCAATAGTTTATCATATCAAGTTGTGTAAAAGTCGAAAATGTCCAGAAAATCATGGTAAATTTGTGTGTGAACCTAACCATAAGGGAAGGAGGGAGGTATCCTTTATAGTATAAGGTTAAAGAGGACCTAACCTTGACCAGTCCTACCATACATCGTAACCCGTTTGTGCTTCATTTTTGTGGTAAAATTGTCGAAAACGCCGAAATAATTAAACGGTTCAATCAGTCCCAGGCCAAAAAATAGTTTCAATTTTCAATGGAAGCTTTACTGATCCTTCAGTATAAATTCAACTGAAATACCAGTAGAAAATCTACCAAATTTCCACCAGAAATCCTAACAAAACCTAACATAAATTCCTGTTTAATTCCCCTGCAGCGTGGATCAATAACTGCGTCGGATGGGCCAATCACGCTTACTTTTGCTGCTTTTTGGGCTTTGCCGTGATTGGTTGCCTGCACGCCACCGTCCTGTTGAGTGGATCCCTCTACCGCGGTCTCAATCGGCATTGGTACATAATGCACGGACGCGAGAGTCTGGCCACAGTTCAACTCACTCTGTGGTCACTCGTGTGGTGCGTCTTCAGTCTCGGCCTGTCCATCGGCGTGGTGATTGCCGTTGGGATGCTCCTTGGCTTCCAGGTGCGTGCAATTGTGCGAAATCGCACGGGAATCGAGGATTGGATCGTGGAGAAGGCCAAATACCGCCGAGAGGGTACAGATGAGACCTTCCGCTTCCCATATGACTTGGGAGTGCGCGGCAACGTAGCCCAGGTGGCGAGTTGGTCCTGCGATCCCGTGGGCGATGGGATTGTGTGGGAAGTGGCAGAGGGATGTGACCAGTATTCGCTGACAAGGGAACAACTGGCCCAGAAGGCGGACAAGAGGGCGCGCACGAGACGCTACAGTATTGTGCGAAGAGCCACCGGTAGTTGGGTTCCACTCTGGTCGCACGGCATTTGCGTGTCTGTCCAGCCACCGTGCACCGATGAGCCACGCATTCAACTGGACGTGGGAGACATTGTCAACGTCACTCGATGGAGGAAGTAAGATTAAACGGAAAATATTCTCGCGAAGGGAGAAAATGATCTAATTTTTTTTTCTACATCTTTTCAGATACTGGCTCTTTGGTGAGAAAGCCAATTCTACAAGCAAATCAGTTAAGGGCAAAGCTGAGAAGCCAATCCGTGGATGGTTCCCAAGGCGATGCGCCATGGAGTTGGTGGAGAGCGAAGATAATATCGAGATGTACATTAACAAGAAGAGTAAATAGTGGCGATGTTGATCCCAAAGAGACTTTCATCTCTCATTTTTCCA